>PITA01013376.1:0-27804 GCA_004023965.1 Spilogale gracilis | reverse complement strand
CCACAGCCCCACAATTTCTGAGAGAGGGATCCTGGCTCAGCCCCAGCCTTTCTTTCCAGAAGCCCCCTACTCCTGCCCATATGCCTACCTCATCTTCATTAAAGGCAGCTCTCACTTCTGTCCCCATTACCCCCACACACACACACCAGTCCCCACTGGGTCCCCTTTGCCTTCTAGCATCATCACCACCTTCAAGCTTCCTAGCTTCCCAGTCGCGTCTGCCCCCTACTGGGTTGGTTCCAGGCTGCAGGAGCAAAAGACTGGTCAACCTCCAGGGTGTCAGTCAGCAAGTGCCCCTTCCCCAGAAAGCTAGCAGCAGAGCTCCTGACCACTGACAAGAGTTCTGGGCCCTTGTGCTAGAAGCCTTCTCATCCACCTCTTCCAGTTAAGAGAGCAAGCCAGAGCTATACCTCCCCCATGCCAGCCTATGTCAGAGCACCCTGCTTCAACCATGAGTTTTCTTTTCTCTTGGTACTCCTCTGAAATAGAAAGGTATCAGACCTGACTAGGGTGAACATGTACAGTGGGCAACTCCATCCACTTAAGCTGTCTACTTGGAAGAGGACAGATAGGGAATCTGAGGTGGACGGATAAAGTTGTTTCTGAATGGTAAAGAGGTGGGGCAGAGTGGCCCTCTAAAAAGGCCAGCCGGAAATAGTCATACCTGACTCGCTGGGTGAAAGGGAATGGGAGTCTTGTAGTAAATGGGACTGGAGACTTAGAAGGAAAAATAGAATATCTAAGGGACTGCCCTCTGCATAGGAGAGGAATAGCTCGGATAGGGTCTTTGGAGTGTGGCAAATGAAAGGGGCTATTAGTAGCAAAGAGATGGCCAGCCTTAGAGTGGTCAGAAAGAAGAACTTGAGAGTTCACATGACTGGGGATGGGAAGCAACAGATCAGAATCCTAAAGTGAAAAGCAGGAGTCCCAAAGTTAGCTGGAAGGGTAAGAAAATGACGCCTCTTCCCAGGGCAGAAGTGAGGATATTGAGCTAAGAAAAGTGGGCTTATCAGCAACAGTTTCTCAAACACAAATATGAAAAGGGCAGAAGGCTGTGGTAGGAGACAGCAGCCCCCAACAGAAGCCCTCAGCTATGCAGAGTTGCTCAACGTGATTCAAAGGACTGTACCCATTCTGTCTCTGAGCTCTAGCACCAATCAGAGCAGCTAAGATTTCCTGAGGGCCATGTGCCAGGGACAGTACTAATAGCATCACATGCATTACCTCACTGAAAGCCTCTTAATGACCTTATGAGTTAGTATTACTATCCCAACGTAAAGATAAGGAACAGGCTTAGAGAGGTGAAGTAGCTTGCCCAAGGTCACAGTCTTAAGTAGAATCAGGATCTGATTCAATTAATGTTACTCTATAAACTATGCTCTCAATCACCCACCTTGGGGGGTCTCTAGAACTTATAGAAAACCCAGAAGAGGATGTCAGAGGATTCTTCAATTCTCATTCCATAATGTGTAAGAGGAAAGAGGGCTACCTCTGTGAAACTGGAGTGACTCATACCATCAGGGCATTTAAAGATGTTCCTCTCTGAAAGTACCATCTCCAGCTATGGGAAGATCTTGTACCTGCTGTATGCTTGGAGGCACTGAACAGTGCATCCTCAGCCTGCCTGTGGAAAAGACACCTGCCCCCCATCTCTGAGGGGCAGCTATGTCTCTAGGATACTTCTGGGAGACTGCCCTAGGGGCCGAGAGAAAACTTCCGCACTCCAGGTGCCTGTCCGCTCTCCTGGAGCCTCTGGCTGTCGTGCCCTACTGCAGCTCCTTGGCCTGGCTGCGGCACAGGATTAGCCATCCCCAGGAAATGCCTCTCTCCGGTCCAGGCAAGGATCCCAGCGCACACACCCCTGGAGAGTGAGTGAGTGAGTATGTGTGTGTGTGCTGGGGGCAGAGGGTAATGCTTCCTTCTCTCCAGGTCAGGGAAGAGATGTGGGGACCACCTGGGGGCCCTCACCCCTCCCACCTCCTTGCTGGGGAAGTGCCCAGTTCAGTGCCCCTTCCATGGCCACCTCCCTCCCCCTAGCTGTGCCTGGGCATGAATCAGCTCTCACAGCTTGTTAAAGCTAGACCTCTTGTTTTCATGCCCTCACCTCAGGAAACAGAGTTACAGCTTTTCCAGCTCTACTCAGCAGGGGGCCAGGGTCCTCACTTTATAAACATCCCCAAACCTGTGAGAGCAGAGGGCATGGAGATGGTGTGAGACAGGAGCCCAGGGGAGAAAGACAGAAACTAAGACCCAAGGAGAAAACAAAGAAAAGCCAGAGACAAGACCAGAGTAGCCTGAACAGAGGCCAAGAAGGGATTGCAAAGGTTGTGCTCCAGGAATGACCCTAAGGATGCTGTGGGCTGGACAGGCGAAGGGGGTCCTGGGAAGCCAGGGGATCATCTGTTTGGTGATCTCTCTGCTCCTCCAGCAGCCAGGAGTCCACAGCAAGTGCTACTTCCAAGCTCAAGGTAAAGCTGGGGGAGGCATTAGGAAAGGGCAAGGACAGAGGGAGCTGGGGCGAAGGGGACTTAGAGATGATCCTCTATGGGAATACCCAGACTCCCTCCAGCTTGGAAACAGGAGAGACTAAGTATGGGGGTGATATGTACTTACTTTCTCCCACTCCCAGGCCACAAGCGATTCTGTCAGCCACCACTCCCAAACACATTAATATTTCCTATTCTTCCCTAGCCCCTTGCCACTATGAAGGGAAATATTTTACCCTGGGTGAGTCTTGGCTCCGCAAGGACTGTTTCCATTGTACCTGTCTGCATCCCGTCGGTGTGGGCTGCTGTGACACGTGAGTGACCAAAGATGGCCAGAGAATGGCTCTGACATGAGTGACTGAGGGCTGGCCAGGGTGTAACCAGATTGCTATGATGTGACAACGAACAGAAGAGAGGTATGAGGCTGGCTGAACCTGAAGTTACCAGCAAGAGTTTGAGAGATAAGGCTGCAGGCTACAAAGTGAGGGATATGGGGCTGGGTCTGGAGGGAAAGTATTTCTGCAATGAAATGAAAAAAATCCGTATATGGTAGGTGAGAGCTCAGTTAAGGGGGCCAAGAGGGCACTAAAGATATGGGAGGAATGCTGGCAGAGAATAAGTGTGGGGCAGGGATAAAGGTGGCCCTTCACTGCGCTAACTCCTTTCCCATCCTTTGTCCCCACAGGTCCCAGCATCCCATCGACTTCCCCGCAGGCTGTGAGGTACGTCAGGAGGCAGGAACCTGCCAATTCTCCCTGGTGCAAAAATCTGACCCTCGGCTGCCCTGCAAAGGGAGAGGGCCCGACCCAGAATGGGGCTCAGCTAACACCCCTGCTCCTGGGGCTCCTGCTCCCCACTCCAACTAAACTCAACTGATCACCCTTCTGCTGACTGCCCACTGCTGCTGCCACTTCCAGGGAAACCACTAGCAGCTGCCAATTTATTCTGAATAAATAAATTAATGCTACAGCTGAAAGCCTGCCTCTCATTTTCCGTGCCATTGGACCCCACATGGGAAAATGGGCCCCTTCTAGAGTCCAGTGCTGAGTTCTCAGTATCCTGAAGAAAGACAGTGTCACGGTGAGCCAGTTTCAGATGGTTATGATGCTCGTGCTGGGGCCTGGGGCTGCATATGAGGCCAGGGTAGGGCTTGTGGGCAGCACCTTGATGGGGAGGTCCCAGCTGAAGGTGTCTACGGGCACTTGCTCAGGACCTGTCCAGGTGACAGGCTCGGGCTGTTCCAAGGGAGGCAGGAGCACCAAACCTGGTTCTCGTGATGTTACAAATTCAAAATGCAATCGCCACTTCAGGGACACTGTGGAAAAGAAAGATAAAGGCAGAGGCATTAGAAGCCAGGTAAAAAGCAATGCAGGATGTGGTTAGTGAATGAGAAAAAGAAGCAGTATTTGGGAAGAGGAGAAGTCACACAGTTACGATCAAGGGTTTCTCCAAAGAAATCTGTTAACTAGCAACGTGACAATCGGGATAGCAAGGTCCAGCACCTAACAATCACAGCATGGGACAGTCAAGACTTGGTAGCTTGAAGTAAACATGCTAGGCCATCAGAGATCAATGTATCATAGGGTCTCAGTGGATAGGGGAAGGAAGGACACCTGCAAAGCTCTTAAGAGTTTAAGCATCAGTGCATCTAGGAAATAGGCTGAAGGTCTGAGAAAGTATTAAGGGTCAGAGGCTGGGTGTGGGTATGGCCCGGAGTTTGTTAGGAATCAGGACCCATCACACTCTATACAAATACGGCATTTTACTCTTCTCCCCCCACTTCAGTAAACATCAGGATCTCACCAATGGCTGTGCAAAAGCCTGGGGTGGAGCTGAGAGGAATGGGGAGGGAGAAGCTGGTTCTGGTTGTATGCAGGCAGGACTCCTGGTGCCGGGCATGAGTCACATGAGACACAGAGGAGACACCCCCCGTCCTGCGGCGCCTCTGGTACTCAGGCTGTACACGCTCCTCAGTCTGTAAGCTTACTGAAAACTGGGAGCAAGAAGAGAAGTAGGTGCTAGCAGGCACTGGGAAATGCAGACTCTAGATGAGAGGCTCAAGCCTAACCTCAAGCTTTTTTACCGAAAGGATCCTGGGTGACCACACTCTTCACTTCTATATACCACCCCTCTTTATGCAGGCCCTTCTCCTTCCTCCCTAGCCCTCCAAGCCCAGCACCCCAAAAGCCCCTTTCCTTCTTACCTGCAAACAAGCTACAGTTCCTTCCCCTAAGTTTAAGGTCCCCACCACATCCTCGCCGAGTCTGTATACAGATTTGAAGATGCTAAATGTCCCAACTTTTCCTCGGCCATCACTGATATTGTATAGATCTGGGGAAAATGGGACACTATAAGCCTGGAGTCCACACTGGGGTGTACCTAGGGCCGGGAGCCAGAGGCCAAGGTGAGGTTTTTCTTTATAATGTGGGATATCAGTGAATCCTCAGAAGTACAGGGAATTAGGAAAATCTATAATATTTAATAATCTAGGGGGATGCAGGGAGGTGAATGGCAATTGTGAAAGGATTCTCACGGAGGCTGCGGCAGGATGTGGCAGCCATGAGGCGCTCCCCAGCCAGTTCAGCTAGCCACGAATCCTTCTTCCCACCTTCATCCTCTTCCAGGAATGGACTAGATGGGGCTACAGCCTCATCCTGGGGAAACTGGACATCTTGAAGGCCTACAGAGAGAATAAGCAGAAAGTAGTGCTAGGAGGGAATAGATAGTAGAGGTTAGGGTTTTAGACTCCAACCTGTGAAGGCTAAAGGTAATGGGAACCATGCCCCAGCTACCCAATCTAACTTATTGTCCAGAACCCTCCCTCTCTGACCCTCTTGCACCTTTACTGAGACCAGGAAGCCTCTCTTCAGCCCCCTTCACAAGCCTTCTACAGATCATTTCTGCTTTGGTGAGGCTCTTCCCCAGCCCTTCCCTCCAGAAATCCTTACTTACCTGTCAGCACAAGAACCCTCAGAGGAACCCTGAGTAAAGTGATGGGTGAGTTGACACGCTGGCAGCCAATGGTCAGTTTGTAGACATACTTGACTGACTGACCCCGAAAGGAGGGTGGTCCCTCTATGGGCAGCACTTCACTGTAGGAGTCTGGTTGGGAAGTAGTAGTCAGGGCAGCCAGAGGCAGCAAGAGAAGTCCTCCCTCCAGGAGCCTCAGAAGGCAATTCAGGGGTGGGGAGAAGGCAGTCACTCACATGATTTGGACTCTCCAGGATCTAGCCTCAGATCACAGAAAAGGATTTTTGGTGGAGTGGAAAGGATACACTGACCTCTCTCACCTAAAAGAGATTTAAAAAAAAAAAAGGAAGACCGCCATTTAATGACCCCATTGTCCAGTACTGGATGAAGCTAGCATAGCAAGTCGGGGAAGTAAGCACTGCCAACAAAGGGCAGCATGAACTAAGCTATCCTACTTTTCTTAAGACAGGACCAGTCTTAAACCCCCAAAGTGACAAATGCATTCCCCCACATCTCCAATATGACAAAAACTAGAAGGACCCACTAGAACAACTGAACAAATTCACTCTCAGGTGACAATGACTCCACCCCCTTCCAAAGGCAATGCCCATCTCCAACCTCGGTGTGGCAAAAAGACAGTCTGGCTCTCCGGCTGGACGTCTGGCTGACTGGAGTCAGGGGGAGGTAGTGCTACTCGACTCTCACTGGCATGGAACTGGCAGTGGATCTGGGCACTGGCCCAGGCTAGAGCCTCACTATGGGAAGAGGAAAAGAAAGCATCAGAGGGGAGTTCCTGACCTCAGATACTCTCCCAAGCTCCCTACCCCTTGAGGAGACCAACACCACCAGGTGGCTGTCCTAGGAATCAGAAAATCTAGAACCCCAAAGAGAATCCATTAAACAAAAAGAAGATACTATGGTAAAAGTGGGAATGGGGGAGGAGAGAGGGAGGGAGCGTGGAGGGCTCTGACAACCGCATCTTCTGCTAAACAGCCCTTTCTTTCCTACAATGAGAACACAACCAGCAAGAAAGTGGTGGCATAGCTACAGGACCACCTGGCTCTGGCTTAGCACTATAGATACCAGGCTTCCCCCCAGAAGAACCACCTTCTTCAGTATCTGCATCCCCACCTGGATGCAGAAGTGGCTGTGGGGGGTAGGGGGTTGGTGACCGTCACTACACACTCCAGCGCCTCCCCAGCCAGAAACACAGGACCTCGGCTCAGCTCTGCCACCACTTCAATCATGGCAGCTCCGGAATCAAATCTAGAAGGAAACGAGGGGGTCAAAGGTCAGTACCATGGGAGGGAGCGGCGTCTGCGGCGAGCCTGGGGGCGAGGACAGCGGAGACGGGCGGTCACCACCACGGTGACTAGGGGAAGCACCTGGATTTGGGGTGCCGCAGGTGGATGGATAGTACGGGTGGCAGCTGACTCAGTAGGGAGAGGAGGTCCCTCGGGGCCCCAGACCCTACCCCTCATAGCGCCGAAACAGTCCCCTTATCACCCCCACCCTGGAACCTCCAAAACGGCCTCCGCCCCCCTCCCTCCAGATTCCAGGTCCCAGCCCAAGGCCGCTGCCGCCCGTCACCTCGTGCCCCTAGCCCGGGCACCTCGCACGGTCGGAAACGGAGTCTCGGCACACCGAGGACCTCACCTGCCCGCCCTTTCAGGACCAGGCCGAGTGCGTGGCGGCGTCCGCGACAGAGGCGGGACTTCCCTTCAGCCCCCCTTCCCTACCGAGCGCCTTCCGGCCGGAAACGCCCGGCTGGCCGGACCGGAAGGGGCTCCGGTCGCCCCGCAGCCTTGGGTCACCTTCCCACGGGCTGGCACCTGGGCGCAGGCGCTGTCCCAGACACCAACCGACGGGACCCGGCATCCCACCCAGGGAGGGGCCTGGCGCCACGGCTGGGGACCCGGCTGAGGTTGCCGCGAGCTCCCAGGCCCGTCCCGGGGGCGGTTCCTTGAGGGCTGGCCCCCGGGGCTCCTCCCCTTTCCGCGGACTCGGTAGCTCTATGGTCAGGCAAACTAATCACCGCGGCCCAATGACGACGAGGCCCGACCCTTCCCTCCCTGGACCCAGAGAGACGACCGAAGGGGAGCCCGAGGCGGCTTCATTGCTGTCGCCGCCAGCGCCGCTGCAGCAGCAGCAGCTCCCAGGCTCCACAGAGACACTAGCTCACCTCGGCTTCCCCCAGCGCCCGGCCCTCCGAGACGACACCTTACCGCCGCAGCCGCCCGCATCTCGACTCGGCTGGCGAGGTATTTTGTACCAAAAGACTTGGTCCAGGGAACATGGGAACTGGAGTCCCAGCCTCGGAGCAGTCTAGGTGTGCCAAAGGGGATCCACAGGTTTATTGCCCTGAAAATGCTGGAGGCACTGAGGCTGGGCAGGTTACAGACTTCCAGAGCCCTGAAGACAGTGGACCCCAAAGTGAGCCGGACGACAGCAATCCGGAGGACTCTGGGCAACTGATGGCATCTTATGAAGGTAAAGCTAAGGGCTACCAGGTGCCTCCCTTTGGCTGGCGCATCTGCCTGGCTCATGAGTTTGCAGAGAAGAGGAAACCCTTTAATGCCAACAACATCTCCCTAAGCAACCTGATAAAGCATCTGGGCATGGGCTTGCGGTGAGTAGATCCCATTGCCTACAGTATGTTAGGTTTCACTTTGTTCCAGTACAAGACTTCCAGTAGAAGTGAGAAAGAGTGAGAAAGCAGGTAGATGCTTTGTCCCAGTCAAGTGCCCCCCCCTCCTCAAAATATTCTAAGCCTGTGGTTTTAGGGGGTGAGACTGGATCACATCTCTGCAAACCCCTTTCTCCCAGTAACTTATCTTCCTAGTAGGAAAGAACAGGAACATCTGGGCCTGTAGTCAGCCTTTTCCATTTAGGCTCCCTCTCACACGCTCCTTATTTTCCAAAGACTGCCCTTTGCCTTTTGCTATACTTTGTGGCAAGGTGAGAAAGGATAGTATGGCTGCTGCCGTGCGGACACAATGTTTTATTCAGGAGGAGGAAGTTCTCGACCCTGATTACCCTGAGCGGCAGGAGTAGTTTCTCTGCCTCATTTAGGCACGCGTTATATTTCTTTCCTCAAGCTTTAGCTCCAGGGAGTGAGTGCCTGCTCTCACCCCAAGGAGAGTGTGTGAGAGGTGCTCTTCACTCTATTCTGGGATAGACAATCCCCGATATAAAAAGCAAAGAAGACCTCTGGCCAGAGAGGCACTGCCGTAAGTTGTCCCCAGAGCTCTCAGTAATAGTCTTCCAGAGCCTGCACTGATGCCCTTTCCCCCAAGGGTTACAGACACCCCAGCCGCTTACCCTGAGCTGTAGAACTCCTTTAGATCTCTACAGATCCCCTGAGTTCGAAAGCTAGTGATGAGGAGCCATGACCTATTAATAGGAACAGGTGGATATGAGCACAGAAAGCATCACCCTGAGGTCATCCTGAGTCAACCACACTGTAAACACAGCTGGGAATGGAAGCATAAAGGTTGGAAAACCCAGCCCTAACAGCCTCTAAACTAGGGGATCCTTCCCTCTCAGTCAGTGCTGTAGGGCTGGGTTGGGTTTACCGAACCCCAGCTCTAAGCAGTGGGAAGGGCCTGGCACTGCCTGGGTGTTTAGCTCCTTTGCTAGATCCTGTGGGTGGCCTGTACCAGAGAACAATCATCCCTCTAGGCTACTTCAGAAACTGACTCAGCCTAACTTTGACCCCCAAAACTTCTGGGGCAAAATAAGATCGAGGGCTAGAGTGCTGAGAGAAGCACACTGGGGTGCCTGTGGGAGGGACACTGAGATCAGGAACAGTGGGCATCCCAGCCCCTCGGTCCCTCACTGTGAGCTGAGTCAGAGGCCTGAAACTTTGCTCAGCCCCCTGGACCAGGGCTCCCCACATGCCAGGATAGGGTGGATATCACCGACACAGGGCTTTTAGAACGGGATGCAGTCCTGCATTGAGGAAAAAGCAGGAGTGAGACAAGGAACAATTCTGAATGATAATTCTTAAATTGGGGCTGACATTATGGAAAAGGCCAAATAGGTCAGGAACAGCCAGCTGTTAAGTGAATGAGGTGAACCCTAAGAGTGAGCCAGACTGGGGGTGCTCTAATCAGGAGTTGCGGCAAGCCAGCATTCTCTTGGCTTCATTGTGCAAAGAACTCAATTTTGATTGCTTTCCCTTCCAGCTAGAGTCTATTCATTCCCTAAGTATTTATTGAGTGCTTGTTCAATGTGAGATGTGTATCTCCCTATCTTGCATTTCTCCCTAATCCCCACTGCACCGTCCTCTCCCTCCCCCAATTCTTTCTGGCCTCTGGTTTCAAAGTCCAGTTTACTCTAAAATGGCAGGACTTTGTGCCTTCCCTCCTCCTTCCCCTACTCCCAGACTGTATGCTTCCCATTCTGTAATCACATTTCTCCTCCCCTTGCTCCTCTTCGTGTTCATCTGTCTAGTGTCCCACTGCTTGTACAATCATTGTCTAGTGTCCCACTGCTTGTACAATCATTGGTAAATTCAGTAAATACTTAACAGCTGCAGACCATGTGCCCTGCCTGTGCTTGAAGCTGGGGGTAATCAGTTAGTCCTTGTCAATATCCCTTTCCCTAAGGAATTTAAAAGCATGTCAGACTCACATGAGGGACACTTAGAAATAACAAGACAGTGTCTGATTGGGAGTTCAGATAGTCTATGTACAGGTAATGATCATACCTGACACACACATTCCACTCGATGGCTTTCCTATCTGTTATGCCATTTGCTCTTTCAACCATTCCATGAAGTAGGTAGGACAGGAGGTACCCCATTTTGTAGATGAGGAAACTGAGGCTCAGAGGAGTTACTTACCCCAATTACATGGTTACAAGTGGTATGCTTGAATGATGGGTATAAAATAGATGGGTAGGGAGGACAGTGGAATTGGGAGAGTCTGGTGGGGCGAGGGTTGCTCAGTGAGGACCCACTCTAAATGGAGATTTGTAGAGCTTAAGATTAGAAGTGAGGCTGAAACAGAGGTCAAAGCCATGAATCCCAAACAGAATCATTTGCCTGTTGGAGCTGTGACAAGACCAGGAAAATGTGGGGATTTTTTTAAAGGCTTTACTAGGATGTTATGAGAGAGCAGACTCAGAAAACTTACAGCTTAAATGCTGAACTTTTAAAAAAGACTTAAAAAGATATAACCCAAAATATAAATACTGATTGTCTGGGGGTGGGATTTTTTTCCCCTTCCATCTGGTATATTCTACAGATTTTCACCTTTCACAACCAGGAAGAAAAATAATTATTTAAAAAAAAAAGTTATCCCAGTGGACTATGCCTATTGGGGGGAGGGGGTGTAGTTGGGAAACCAAAACTGCCCCGTTTGGCACCTCAAATAAAATCTCCTGGGCTAAATCAATTAGTGGTAGTGGAATTAGAGGTGAGGCAAGGTCAGAAGGCTCCTGAGAGGGGAGAAACAAAGACAGTCCCATGCTGTGAGCTGGGGTGACTGGGAAGAGGAGAGGACCTTGAACTGTTGAGAAATAGGAAAAATTTGGAAGTGAAGGGAATGGGTCCTCTGCAGATGCATTTAATTATTTATTTTAAATACTTTTATTTATTTTTAAAGATTTTATTTATTTGACAGAGAGAAAGAGGGAGAGACAGAGCACAAGCAGCGGGGAGTGGCAGGCTCTCCGTCGAGCAGGAAGCTCAATGTGGGACTCCATCCCAGGACCCTGGGATCATGACCTGAGCTGAAGGCAGTTGCTTAACCAACTGAGCCACCCAGGCACCCTAAAGATTTTATTTATTTGACAGAGAGAGAAAGCACAGCAGGGGGAGCAGGCAGAGGGAGAGGGAGAAGCAGGCTCACCAAGGAGGGAGCCAGATGTGGGGCTTGATCCCAGGACCCTGGGATCATGACCTGAGCCTAAGGTAGAGGATTAATTTAAGACTGAGCAACGCAGGCACCCTTCTGCAGACCCATTTTATGGGAAGTTATCCCTGGTTGTCTAGAGAGAGGCAGGTGACTGCAGCCCAGGAGGTACTGCCCCCTGCCCCTTCCACTCACACTGCCTCTTGCTCCTCAGGTACCTACAGTGGTGGTACCGGAAGACCCAGGTGGAGAAGAAGACACCTTTTATTGACCTCATCAATTGTGTACCCCTGAGACAGATCTATGGTGAGCCTCGCCCCAGCTCTATTCTGCACACAGAGGGCCCAGTCTCCGGGTCTATTGCAGAGCTAGACAGAGGCTTCCAGCTTAAGCACGTTACATTGCCCCATCCCTGGGGTCTTCTTTCCCCAGCTTTATTGAGCTGTAACTGACATATAACATCCTGTAAGTTTAAAGTATACAATGTATTGATATGATATTCCTGTGGTTTTTAGAACACATATTTATAGTCTAGAAAGTAAGAAATGGACTTCTTGCATGAGAGACTTTGGACTCTGAGAAACAAAGAGAGGGGGGTTGAGGGGATGGGTGAGCCTGGTGGTGGGTATTAAGGAGGTCACGTATTGCATGGAGCACTGGGTTGTGGGTCATAAACAGTGAATCTTGGAATACTGAAAAAATAAAATTATTATTTAAAAAAACTGGAAAAAAAAAAAGGAAATGAACTTCTTTGCCTCTTCCCATGCCCCACTGACCATCCTGATTCTACCTCTAGGTTGTCCTTTGGGTGGCATCGGGGGAGGCACTATCACCCGAGGCTGGAGAGGCCAGTTCTGTCGTTGGCAGCTTAATCCTGGAATGTACCAGCACCGGACAGTCATCGCTGATCAAGTAAGAACCAGGAGGTGGAGGAGAGGTTTAGAACAATACCCCAGGTCAGGAAGAACCTCTTGACCATGCACATGGTTCACTCCAATAAGTATTTCTAGGATACTTTCCATGTGACCAGCCTTGAGCTAGGATGTACTAGGAATGAGACACTCCAAGAGCACACATGTTTCTTAAAAGTGTAAATAGCCCCAGCACCCCCAGGCCCTCCATTTCTTTAATAAACGTATCTTACGTCCTTCACTGCCCTAGCTCCACTAGCTCAGCCAGTACCCAGCCACAGAGGGTGCAGGGAATTCCCAGGTCACTTAACCTGGTTGAAAGAATATGTAGTAGGGGGCGCCTGGGTGGCTCAGTTGGTTAAGTGACTGCCTTCGGCTCAGGTCATGATCCCAGAGACCTGGGCTTGGGTCCCACATCGGGCTCCCTGCTTGGCGGGAAGCCTGCTTCTCCCTCTCTCATTCCCCCTGCTTGTGTTCCCTCTCTGGCTGTGTTTCTCTCTGTCAAATAAATGAAATCTTTAAAAAAAAAAGAGAGAATATGTAGTAAGACCAGAAGGGAAAACAAACCCCAAAAGTCTATTTTTAAATGCATGGGGGAAAAAAGATGCATAGAATACCCACTGTTCACCCTGATTTGCCAGCCTTCAGCTAGAGGTCAGCTCCTCTGCTGATAAGCACTCCTCTGGAGGTCTCCTTGGCTGAGAGCCTGGGAAGCCCCTCTTCTCCAGGGTATAACTCTCTAGCCTTTTTCCCTTTTCTGAAGCTTCAGTTCTTTTCCCTCTGTTCCTTCATCACATCGGGGCCTTCAGTTGCCAGAGTCATGTGGTCTACCTTTCATCTTTATCTCTCCAGCGCCCTCAGAGGTAGAGCTGTCCTGCACGTTCCCATTTCCTGTCTGAGGGATGCCTCCAGCTTTCAGCTTGTCTTCAAAAAAAAATGACCAGCTGACCTTGAGTCCAGTTAATGACAATGCCCTTCCTAGTTCAGGTTTACCAGCCCTGCCCAGTGCCCCAAGCTTCTTCTGTGGCTCATCCATCAGGTATCCTGAGGGGAAGAGCCTTGCAGAATTATGACTCTGGAGTTAAAGTAATTATGCATACTTAACATGTTCTAGAGATTGTGCTATACATTTTGTATGATATTTAATATTTAAAGACAGTCCTACAAGGTAAGTACCATTATTATGCCCATTTTATAGATGAGGAAACTAAGAACCAAAGAGATTTAGTAATTCACCCAAGACCAGGTGATTGGCAAAAAGAAGCGCATCAGGACTCAGAACAGCTTTTGCTGTGGTTAAAAGCCCATGATCTTAACCATTCTCTACCATTCCAACAACATAAAAGATTATTGTACACATACATAAAAAATGTAAGGCATACTTTGAAGCAATGGAAGAGATATTAACCCCCTATAGCTCCTATCCTCCAGAAGCTTAAATTTTTATTAGGGGAATAGGACTTTGAGAAAATGGAGACTATGAGACCACATAAGAACCAAAACAAGAGGGATAGATAGTACACTGAGAAAAAAGGGACACTGCTCTAGACTTTGCTCATTCTCTCCCTACACATGTCAGCTGTGCCTGTCTCTGGTGGTGGAATCGTAGTAGAGAGGAGGGGCCTCAGTGAATTGGAGAGAGCCCTGCCCTCAATGAACCCATAGAGCAGTCAGGGAATCAGAATGTAAAGCAAAACTTTGTAACATGCTAGACTAGAAAGGTAGGGGGACATACGGGACAGTGACTCACTGCTTGAGGAGAGGAGATGGCATTTGACCTAGGCTTTGAAGGATGAGAAGTTTCTCCAGATGGAGAATGAGAAGGAACAAAGGCATGGAGGAGGAAATGTAGTGTGTTCAAGGAACAGTGAGTATTTGACATGATCAGACTATAAGTGCTTGAACGCGTCATGAGTATGATGGTCAGGGAGATGCCAGATCAAGGGCCTGAAAGCCAGGTAGAAGAGTTTAGACTAGCCTGAGGGCCGTGGGGAGTCACTGAAACATAAACTGGCATATCTTGATTTGTAAGAAAGATCACTCCAGATGGGAAGAGGCGGAGCATAAACACAGAAATGGTGAGGGCATGAAGACCACCATAGTTAAGAAGGGAGAGAAAGCCCTGGAGAGAGGAGGTAGGGCCTGGTGGTGACTCACAGTGTGGGAGAGGGGCCTGGCAGATGAGCGAGGCTGTGGCACAGTGATAACCCCTGTAGGCTCAGAAAGGGGAGGGGAGATGAGTTTGAGGTGCCTGCGGTTACCCCATCCCAGCCTATCTGCCTTCTTGGTTTAGTTCACGGTGTGCTTGCGTCGGGAGGGGAAGACTGTGTACCAGCAAGTCCTGTCCGTGGAGCGCCCAAGTGTCCTACGCAGCTGGAACTGGGGCCTGTGTGGGTACTTTGCATTCTACCACGCCCTCTATCCCCGTGCCTGGACTGTCTATCAGCTTCCTGGCCAGAATGTCACCCTCACCTGTCGCCAGATAACACCCATCTTGCCCCATGACTACCAGGTAAGGCTCCCACTGTGTTTCCTCCATTGCTTTCCCCTCCCTGAGATCTGTCTCTGCTGTAAATTCCACAATCTGTGAAAGAGAGGGGACTGGACCATGACATCACACTGGTTTTCCAGGACCTCCGCTCAGTGGTAAGACAGCCTGCCTGGGAATATTGGGAGATGCAAGTGGAAACTAAAGAGAGTCTTCTGGGGTCAGGGGTAGTATTTGAGCCAGGTCCTCGGTGCGAAGGAGTAGGGCCAGGAGGGCCTATACTGGGACCATCTCAGTCTGATCTTTTGCTCCCAGGACAGCAGCCTGCCTGTAGGAATCTTTGTGTGGGATGTGGAAAATGAAGGGGACGAAGCCCTGGATGTGTCCATCATGTTCTCCATGCGGAATGGTGTGGGGGTTGGAGATGATGCCCCAGGGGGATTGTGGAATGAGCCCTTTTGTCTGGAGCGTGATGGGGAGACGGTACAGGGGCTGCTGCTGCATCATCCAACCCCTCCAAATCCCTACACAATGGCCATGGCTGCACGGCTCACGGTATGTCCCAGCCTACCCTACACCTTGGCTCCCATGCCCCTCCCCTCAGCCCGGTCCGAGTGTACCCCATCCCAGCACAGTCCCTTCATCTTCTCATTTCCTGAGTCTCATCCTCACTACTGCCCTTAAGCCTCTGGAACTTGGAGATGGGAATTATAATGGGAACTGGAGAGGTAGCCCGAAGCCAGCATACTTGTGGAGCTTCCCCTGAGTCTTTTGCCCCCTAACAGGCGGATACCACGGTAACCCACATCACAGCCTTTGACCCTGACAGCACTGGGCAGCAGGTGTGGCAAGATCTACTTCAAGATGGACAGCTGGACTCCCCTGCTGGTGATGGGGGGGATCTGATAGGGAGGTGTGGGAAGAGAGGTTGTCCCCATCTTGGGAGGAGGGGTGAGAGACCTGGTAATAAATAGGTCTTCTTTTCCCGTATCAGGGATCCCTGGGACTGAAGGGGTGCCTATGCCAATTTCTCTTGTGCTTCTCTCAGGCCAAAGCACCCCCTCGCAGGAAGGAGCAGGCATCGCTGGGGCTGTGTGTGTTACAGGCAAGCTGCCACCTCGAGGCCAGTGCCGCCTAGAGTTCTCGCTGGCTTGGGATATGCCCAGAATCATGTTTGGAGCTAAGGGCCAGGTCTACTACAGGTGAAGGGACCGAGAGAGCACAGGGGTCCAAGGTGCTGGAGCCCTGACCTGGAACCCGAGTTCTCATTCTTCTCTTTTCTTTCCATCTCAGGCGGTACACGAGGTTCTTTGGCCGCGATGGTAATGCAGCACCCGCCCTTAGCCACTATGCCCTGTGCCGATATGTAGACTGGGAGGAGAAGATCTCAGCTTGGCAGAACCCAATACTGAACGACAGGTACCAGTGGGGCCGATCTCTTGCCTTTCTTTTGGGCACTCACACTCCAGCTGGGACTGCTTGGTTCAGTCTCCACCCACTGTAGTCAGCACAGTTGGGCTGGGATTCACTTGGTGCATGCCTCTCTGCAGCACTCCAGAAGCCTTCCCTTCCTGGGAGGTCCACACTCTAAATTAGATTCTTTCCTCCTCCTGACTCCTCAGATCCTTGCCTGCCTGGTACAAATCTGCGCTGTTCAATGAACTATACTTCCTGGCTGATGGAGGCACAGTATGGCTGGAAGTTCCTGAGGACTCCCTACCAGAGGAGTTGGTGGGGAGCATGTGTCAGCTCCGCCCCATCCTCCGGGAATATGGTCGATTTGGCTACCTTGAAGGTACAGGCTGCTGGTAGGCTGCAGTATGGCAGGCTGTAACCATGAGTCAGTTAGTGCCCTACCACAAGGCAGGATGGTGGGTTTTGCCTACCCCCAGGGATAGGTTGGGATGAAGAGGTAAGTGGCAGTTGTGGGGTAGGCCGGTGCCCCATCCCCAACTCCAGGACAAGCTAGGGAGGGGAACTGAAGGGGAAGCGGGAATTTTGGCAAGTGTGTCTCCCTCCTTCCTCCAGGCCAGGAATACCGCATGTACAACACATATGATGTCCACTTTTACGCTTCCTTTGCCCTCATCATGCTCTGGCCCAAACTCGAGCTCAGCCTACAGTATGACATGGGTGAGGCCCCTTCTGCCTCTTAGCTTCCCACACCCTTGAATCTTTGTGGTACCTCAGACTGTCTCCACCTTCCTCTCCACCCAACATATCTGTTTCCTGCTTAATGGTTCCCCTCTAGGGTCATAAAAACAGGTCTGAGCCCCAACTCAAGTCTGCCCATTCCCTGCCCCCCCCCCCACTTGTGTCTGCTCCCCCAGCTCTGGCTACACTCAGGGAGGACCTGACCCAGCGACAGTACCTGATGAGTGGGGTGATGGCCCCTGTGAAAAGGAGGAACGTCATCCCCCATGATATTGGGGACCCAGGTAAAAGTTCTTCCACCCCACAGTTTGCTTCCCATCCTCCACTTTTACACCCTCTACTCTACCCACCAATGCAGATCAGTCAGGTTTCTTCCCCTCCCATAGATGACGAGCCATGGCTCCGAGTCAATGCGTACATGATCCACGATACTGCTGACTGGAAGGACCTAAACCTGAAGTTTGTGCTGCAGGTTTATCGAGACTATTACCTGACGGGTGATCAGGGCTTCCTGAGAGACATGTGGCCTGTGTGTCTGGTAAGACATGCATGTGCGAAGGCCAGTGTGCCAATGGCGTGACTGGTGTTTAGGGAAGGCCCAGCTGGCTAGTGTTGTCTTTCTTTAGCATCTATCTAGGTCTTCAGTGTCTTGGTCCCTCTCTAGGCCGTGATGGAGTCTGAAATGAAGTTTGACAAGGACCAAGATGGACTCATTGAGAATGGAGGCTATGCAGACCAGACCTATGATGGATGGATCACCACAGGCCCCAGGTTGGGGAGTAGGGATTTCCAGGGTGCCTGAGTGGGGAACTGGGTACCAAGGAATTGTGGGCTCAAGGAAGAATGACTCAGTGCTTGTTATATTGCATGGGAGTGGCTGGAGCTGCCAGTCTGACCCCGAAACCCGTGTCCCTGAGCAGTGCTTACTGTGGAGGACTATGGCTGGCAGCTGTAGCTGTGATGGTCCAGATGGCTGGTCTGTGTGGGGCAAAGGACGTCCGGGATAAGTTTTCTTCCATCCTCAGGCGGGGCCAAGAAGCCTATGAGAGACTGCTCTGGAATGGTGAGTTGAAGGACCCTAAGGAGTCCTAAGGCAGCTCTGGGGACACAAGGAACCTTACTTTGCCTTCCTCTGCCCCAGGCCGCTATTACAACTATGACTGCAGCCCTCAGCCTCAGTCCTGTAGCATCATGTCTGACCAGTGTGCTGGCCAGTGGTTCCTGAGGGCCAGTGGTCTAGGAGAAGGAGACACTGAGGTGAGAAAGACTAGGAGGAGGAGCCAGAAAGGTGTGTTTTTCCTGGAGGTGGGAAGCAAATTTAAGAAACCGTGACTCTGCCTTTGCCCCTGTAGGTATTTCCTACCCCACATGTGGTCTGTGCTCTCCAGACTATCTTCAAGTTCAATGTCCAGGCCTTTGCAGGAGGAGCCATGGGGGCTGTGAATGGGATGCAGCCCCATGGTGTCCCTGACAGATCCAGTGTCCAGTCTGATGAAGTCTGGGTGGGCGTGGTCTATGGGTTGGCAGCCACCATGATCCAGGAGGTAAGGCACCGCCTTTCCATCTCACCACCATCTGTACCTTGGGCTGGCAAACTTCCTCAACCATCACACTTCCGTAGGGCCCTACCCATCTGGAAAGCCCCTCCTTTGCCCTGGCATGCCTTTCATTTTCTGCCTTCAGGCTTATGTCCATGGATCAGGATTATTTCTGCTGCAAACTGCGAACTCCCTGAGGGCAGAGGTCTTATTGTCTGTCCAGCTGAAGTAGCTATTCAGGGATTGGCAAGTAATGTGACTGACTGTCTTCCTACAGGGCCTGACTTGGGAAGGCTTCCAGACGGCTGAAGGCTGCTACCGAACTGTATGGGAGCGTCTGGGCCTGGCTTTCCAGACCCCTGAAGCATACTGCCAGCAGCGGGTGTTCCGCTCGCTGGCCTACATGCGGCCCCTGAGCATATGGGCCATGCAGCTGGCCCTGCAGCAGCAGCAGCAGCATAAAAAGGCCTCGAAGCCAGCAGCCAAACGGGGCACAGGACTAAGCACAGGGCCTAACCTCGGACCAAAGGAAGCCATGGCAAACCCAAAGGGAGCCCTTTGAACTGTGGGAGGGAGGCTGTAACAGCCCAGCCTCCAGTGTGGCCTTTCCTTTTCACCGCTCCCCTTACCCCCAAGTCTCCTGCAACCCTGAGCCACCAAGACAATCAGGCCCCTTCCCTTCTCCCCATCCAGTCACGCCAGTAAAGAGGGGCTGAAGGTGACCCAAGCATTAGAATCACTTATTTATTTCTCTCACCCAATTCCCTCACTGCATGAAATGTTCAAGGAGGCCGGTTGATTCCCCCAGGCACATTCATGGGGTGGTAGATTTACATGGGTACAAATAAAAGACCCAGAGAGCCAGTTAAGTGCGGTGTGTTTGAACTCTCAAGTCTTCCTGACACAGGACACAGGAGCTCAGGCTAGCCCTCTCCTATTCCTTTCACTTGGACCCACACTAGGAACCTCAGGCTCTGGCTTAGCCGCCCCCCCCACATCTACCCTGAATATCTGCCCTGTAAGATAACAGATGTGGGGCTGGGAGTAGGGAGGCATCCCCCACCTTTTGTGAAATTTGCATGTAGGGTTAGGATGGGACCTGCACAGGGGGACTCTGAGGAAGGGACAGGAAGTAGCAACTTCAGGGGAGGCTCAGCACCAGGAGCCTGAGGCATGTGGAAGAGCAGGCCGCAAGAGTTGCCAGGAGCCTGGAGCTCCTGGTCTGAACTGTCCTTCGGTACCTCTGACAGCAGGGTGGGCAGCTCCAGCTGGTGGGGTTCCTCACTGGGGAGCGCACGAAGCTGGCGGGACAACACTACGGAAACAAAAAGACTCCTCAAGGACCTGCTAGGCCTTACCCCAGCCCTTCCTGAATGGTATTGTCAAGCCTCTCACCTCCATGCTCAGCCGGCAGGCTCCCCCTGGTGTCAGAGGAGTACATAGCAGGTACGATGAATAGACAGAAAGAGAAAAGTAGGACCTGGAGAACGTGGGGGGCGGTGAGGAAGGGCTCTAGGGTGCAGCCCTGTCCCTGTCCCTGCCACCCAAGAAAAGGATCTCTCCATCACCATCCTTACCAAGACGCAGGTGCTGGTACTGCTTGTTTTGTTTGATACCTGAATCACCAGGGCCTGGAGTCTCCTCAGCTGATCCAGAAGGGATCTGGAAGAAGTGGGGGGTACAATGAGCAGCCCCCTGGCCTGGCACTCTGAGATACAATGACACCCTCTTATTAAGGGTGAATGAATTCTCTCTTTTGCTTTTCGTCCTATTTTTAAAAGGGTTCTTCCTCTGTCTGGACAAAATGCCTGAAGTTCCTCATTAAAACAAACACCCTTCTGTCCTGACCTGATTTAAACTCCTTTGCAAACACCTTCAGTGGTTCTACTGTTAGAACTATTCACATAATCCTTGCCAAGCATTCGATGTCCTCTTTCTGACGCAATTCGTCTACGTTAAGGTTCCTGCTGGAATACACTATGCTGTTTTCATTCTGTCTAGAGTGCTCCTTATTCTGATCCCCATCCCAGAATCCTATCTACTATCAAATGTCATCTGCCCATGGGGTCTTTCTTTTTTTGTTGTTATTTTATTAACATATAATGTATTATTTGTTTCAGGGGTACAGGTCTGTGAATCATCAGTCTCACACAATTCAAAATGCTCACCATAGCACATACCCTACCCAGTGTTCATCACCCAGCCACCCCATCCCTCCCACCCCCCTCCACTCCAGCAACCCTCAGTTTGTTTCTTGAGATTGAGTCTCTTACGGTTTGACTCCTTCTCTGGTTTCATCTTGTTTCATTTTCCCCCTATGATCCTCTGCCTTGTTTCTCAAATTCCACTATTAGTGAGATCATATGATAATTGTCTTTCTCTGACTGACTTATTTAGCTTAGCCTAATACCCTCTAGTTCCATCCATATCATGGCAAACGGCAAGGTTTCATTTTTTTGATAGTTACATAATATTCCATTGTGTGTATATGTGTGTGTATATAATACCATTATCTTGTTTATTTTATTGATCCATTCATCTGTCAATGGAAGCTGGGCTCTTTCTATAGTTTGGCTATCATGGACACTGCTGCTATAAACACTGGGGTGCATGAGTCCCTTAGGATCACTACATTTATATCTTCGGGGGTAAATACCCAGTAGTGCGATTGCTGGGTTGTAGGATAGCTCTAACTTTCTGAGGAACCTCCATACTATTTTCCAGAGCAGCTGCACCAGCTTGCATTCCTAGTGACAGCATTAAGAGGGTTCTAAGGGGTCTTTCTTACTCCCACCTCTCTCCTTCTGAATACTCAGTTACTTATGAATTTGTTCCCCATTATTGTGAGCTTCTTGGAATCAGATCCACTAAAGGCCAAGCACCAGACCCTATGTGTAGGAGCTGCCCAGGGTGGAGCAGGGGAAAGAGTGAGACAACATAAAACAGGATGGAGAAGAGACTGATGTTAGAGAATGACTTACAAATTCTGTTCCTCCAGGAGCTGTACTTTGTTCTGTAGCTCCAGATTCTGGGCTGTATATTTCAAAACCCTGAGGGAATAATAGGATACAGGGATATGGCCTGTATCTCCACTTCAAAACCCAATACCACCAACTACCTCTGCTCCCCACCCCTCCGTCCCTCTCCCTTTTGTACCTGCTCTCTAAACCTCCCAAATACACCTCCTTTTTCCTGCGGCTCTCTTGAGCAGACTTTTTATTTCTAATTTTCCTCCGCACTCGTGTCAGAACTTGTTTCTCCATCTAAGAGAAGACAGAAAAGAGGTCTCATCAGAGGAACACTGGACCAAAGAGTTGGAAGGCAGCAACTAAATTTAATCTTCTCAATGCAAGAATCCCTTCTGCAGCTTCCCTGACCTATAGGCACTTGGCTTCTCTCTGAATGCCTCTGAAGGCCAGGGATTAACATCCTCATGAGCCAGGCTATTTTTAACAATTTTATTAATTAAAACAACCACCACCACCCTCGGAGCGCCTGAGTGGCTCAGTTGCTTGGGAGTCTAACTCTTGATTTCAGCTCAGGTCATGATCTCAGGGTCATGGGATCCTGCTCAGTAGGGAGTCTGCTTGAGATTCTCGTTCTCTCTCCCTCTCCCTGTGCCCCCCACCCCACCCTGCTTGGGCGTACAAGTGAAATCTATTAAAATAAATCTTTAAAAAAATCTTCCTTATGCTGAGCCAACATATAATTTCTATCAATTGGACTTACCTAGTACCTATCTCTGAGGCAATATAGAATGAACAGTCTTTATTTTAAGGCACTTAACATTTCTTCAGAGTTAAAAAATTGGGGCATAAATTTTAACTCACCTTATCTTCTCTCCTTGGGATGGAATGTATCCTCTTAATATCTGTCAAAGATCTGAGTTCAAAACTAGACACTAAGATGTGCTCTGACCAGTATAAAGGAGAATAAGATGGTCACTGCCCTTCTAGAGCCAACGCCTCCATTGATCAGCCTTCAAACCCCACTCACTTTCTTTGTCATCTCAAACTGCTAACTCATCTTGTACTTTTAAAAAGAAATTAAAATTCTCTCAACTTTTCTTTACTGTTGATTTCACAACAGTACCACAATATGGTGCTTGTAAAGCTGTCACTCCTTGCTCAAAACTTAAAAACTTAAAACTTGGGATTTATTTATTATTTATTTATTTACTCAAGATTTTATTTATTTGACAGAGAGAAACACAGCCAGAGAGGGAACACAAGCAGGGGGAGTGAGAGAGGGAGAAGCAGGCTTCCCACCGAGCAGGGAGCCCGATGTGGGACTCGGTCCCGGGTCTCCAGGATCATGACCTGAGCCAAAGGCAGTCGCTTAACCAATTGAGCCACCCAGGCACCCCAAAACTTGGGATTTTATAATTATTCTTGCTATTATTCCAGCCTTGATGAATTCTAAAACTTAATTCAACCATTCAGCTATAGGTGGATTACAATGAGGCCCTTAGTGAAATCTAAGCATCAGGGCCCTTTGCTTGCACAGTCCTTTCCAAGTCCCTATACTAATGCTGTACTGATGATTTTGAATTCTTTCTTAAAGAGAACACCAAAAATTTGTGTAAGCCCCACAAAACCAGGATCTACCTTCTGCCTCCACCTTATTAACAACATGTTCCAACTTCCTATTAGCAACAAATGTACTAAGTTTTCTAACTTCTAACCTCAGTCCTTCCTGATATAAAATTAACAGATGTGGGTGCTTGGGACTCACAACGCCCGCCCCCCCCGCTCCCGCCCCCCAGCTTTCACTCCCACCAATGGGAGTCTTACCTTAGTAAGAGGAAGTGTCCCATGCAGAGTAAGCCCCTCCTTCTCCAACAGCCTCTTCTCCTCATCTGTCAGTATCAGCCTAGCAATTTCCTGGGGTTACCAGGAGGTGGGCAGCAGAGTTGCAAGGGGATGTCAGAAAGGAATGGGGAATCCGCCCCCCACCGGTGCAATGTGAGAATAATCCCGCCATAAATCAAGTACCTGCTCTGCCGGGTCCTCCACATGCAATGGAGTCGTCTGGGCCCCCTCTTTTCCATAGTTCCCATCATCTGCAAAATGGAAAGTATATATAGCCAGGTCCACGAATCCTCTCCTCCCACCAAACCTCACTTATTTCAGACTCACCTAGATCTATGGAGACATGCTGCTGTGAGAGAGAGTAAGTGTGATCATGGTGAACAAGACAGGACTCAGATGAGCTAAGGACATTCAACTGGGGTCCTGCTGGGGGGCTCAGCAGGGAGTGCAGGAAGTCCTCTGTGTCCCATTCACTCAGCCACTGCACAGGGTTCAAATTAACAAGCCTTGATATATTACTACCCACCGCCTCATGAACGCTGTCCCAGCAACCCCGTGCCTCTCGGGCTCACAGCCCCTACTCACCTCCGAAAGCGGCTGCTCGGCCTCCACATCTCCGCTTTCCTCTAGCAGGAAGTCCAGCAGGTCCTGGTCATCCAAGTCCAACGACAGTTCCATACCGGATACCAACGGGGATGGGCAGAAACACAGAAGCTCACCCCACCACCTTTTCGCTGCGGTGAACCAGTTCTCTCAAAGCGCACCAGCCCCCTAGACTCTACCCTCCGCAACTTCCAACACCGCGGAAGTGACGCGCCTACCCCCGAGGCATTCGGGGACTTGGAGTTCCCTCTGACGTGGAAGTGGCTTAGCAGCGGCGCGCCACGTCCCGCAGCTATCCAAATAGAGGGGGACGTCCCTACCGCTTCCTCACACCCTGGGGGCGGGCATTCTAGGGGGCGGGTTTCGCCTTGGCCCCCGGCTGAAAAAGGGAAGGGTTAGAGACTGAAAGGGAACTGGGGCACAGTTCGAGCGTTTTCTCCGGATTGAGCCGCACCCTTGCTTCCTGCCGGGGAGGGGCCGCCTCTCTAAGGCCGGCTCCCGAGCATCGAGAGCTGGGGCCAGAGCAGCTTCCTGCTGTCCCCGCAACCATAGAGCGCGAGCCCAGGGCGCCGCCCGCGGGTGGGGGACGTTCCGGGGACGGAAGTGGCCGAGTGTCGAAGGGAGGGCGAGGCCGGAGCCCGACTGCCACCGGGAGAACGAGCGGGTTAGCGGGCCGGCGGGCGGGGCACGAGCCGGGCAGCGCAGGTAGGCCGGACCGGGCCGAGTCGGAGCCTCAGGGTGGGGCCGCAAGGCCAGGCTCGGGAAGCGGGCGCGCGGGCGGGGCCCTCAGACTCTCCTGCGTCAACTATTTCGGGTCCTGTTGGAGAGGTCAGCGTCCAGTGTATGTCGGCTTGGGATTCGAGCAAAGTAGGCCGTTTTAAGGGAGCCAGGCCCTTCCTGGGATCAGTCCTCTGTCTGGAATAAGTTTTGGGGAGGACGAGATGTGCAATGGCAATGAGGCGCGGGGCGGGGATTGGCTTTGAGGTTAGCTGATAGCGGGTATGTGAGTAGGAAAGCTTCGGGTGAGTTTGGGATTAGGTAGAGTTGGGTTTAGGAATCAAGGTTAGTTTAAGGAGTTAGAAAGCCGGCCTTGGAAATTTAGAGTTACTAGTGTGAGTCAGGTCCGTTTTACGTAGGTGAAGTTTGGATTAGGTTATTATTTGATTTTCTGGCCAATGTAAGTCAAAGGTAGGATTCAGGGCGGATGTAAGGGTCAACACAGGAATTAAATTAGAAGTCCAGTTTTAGGGATTAGAGAACATTAGCATGGTACTAGGGATAAATAGCAAAGGGATGGGTCAGGAAATCAAATGAGAAAGGAGTTTTAGGCTTAGAGATCAACATTTAATGTTAAGGTCAGGGAATTTGGTGCTAGGGATAAAAATTAGATCAATATTAGGGATCAAGGATTGGGTACTGTTGTCTGTTAGGAAAGGGATGAATGTCAAAGCCAGTATTGGGAAACAGGAAACAAACTAGGGTCAGGGTTAATGTTAGGAATTAAGGTTAGTTTGGGGGGGGGGGTTATGGTTGAGGTTTAAGAGATTGGCAGTAGGTAGGTGCACTCGTTTTGTGGGGAGGTCTCATTCCTACGTAGTTTCAGGGGTTCTTTAGCCCAGGGTAGGGTAATTACAGGGTAGGGTTCTGGGCTTCAGCTAGAATTGCAGGTATCTAGGATTCCAGCTGCTTTATTCTGCTCTCTAAATCCAGTGCTCTTGTTGTGGTCACCACAGTTGAGGGACAGGGGTTCCTGGTCTATGTTGTTTACAAGATAGGAGATGGGAATGGGCCTGGGACCCAGGAGATGTACAAGGCCTAGTCATAAGTGGGGGACTACTTAAGGAGAGGGGACTGTGATTAATGGGAGGCTGACCAAGGAAACCCTGTTGCCACAGGAGAAAGAAATGACTGAATCCTTTGAAAGTTCAGCCCTACTGCCTCCCAGGTCCCTCATTCTCTGGTTATTAAGTCCTCTCTCCAGCTCTCCTCCCTGGCCTGCAGTTCATGCCCTCCCTGCATAGCCCCTTTCTGCAAGCACAATCCTGGATACAGAATTCTCCCCTCACCTATAACTCTCCTATACGTGTTCATCTTGCCAAGGTTTCTCAGCTGCAGTTCTGCCTCTGTTCCTATCCCTGATTCTGTACCTCCTACCATATTTTGCCCTCCCAAATCTGAGCTTTCCCATCACCTTAAAGCATTCTCCCACACTTTCCCCACTCACCCACCTGCATACCTCCTGGTCCTCTGCTGAATACCCTACCCTCTGGCCAGCATAACCATCAAGTACCCCCCAACCCACTATGTGCCAGCCCCTGGCTCTAAGCCTCCTTAATTTCTTGGTCCAGTTGTAGATCCCCTTCCCCCACTCCCCAAAAAGAAAAGAGGAAATGAGACCCAAAGAGGAAACTGGGTCTTGCAGATCCCACGCCCAGCCAGGCCATTGACCACACCCCCATTTCACTCCCAGCCTGACCTTGCCACTGACCACAGCACTATCCCTACTCAGTGTGACCCAGCTGCTGGTTATGCCCCATTCCCACCCAGCCCCACCAACTCCGTTTATTTAGCCACTGACCACTGCCCCATCTCTTCTGAGCCTCCTGCAGCCTAATCTGACCTCTGACCTCACTCTGTCATTCCCCATCTTATATTTTTCCCCTTCGTCTAGCCTGATCTAGTGACTGATCATATATGTATTTTCCTACAGCCGTCTTCCCCAGCCTTCTTCCCCATTTCTAGTCCAATACAGTCATTAACCTCTTCATCCCTTCTGCTCCTATCTGGTGCTAACCACATCCCATCTCCTGTGCCCAGAGCCTCATCTTCATACACCCAGCTCGACCTGATGCTGTCGTTCTCCCCCTTCCCAGTTCCTTATGTAAACGCAGGCTACCCCAGCCACTGAGTGGCTACTGATGACAGAAGCTGTGGGACTCCAGTCTGACTTTGGGCCCTGGTCCCTGAAAGTTGACAGGACAGAGTTTCCTGAGGTCCTGACAGTTCTACCTCTTAAAACTACAAATGAGCGACAGCCCCCTCTCCACCATTCTAACCACTGTCATCACTTCTCATTTGTGCTAATGCAGTGTCTTTCTGACCTATCTCCAAGGTAACTGCCAGAATTATTTTCCAAAATCTAGTTCTGGTTATGTCCCTTTTCTGGTCAGAGCCTCCCCTGACTTTCTCCCCTGCCATTCCACCCTGAACCTGACCTCCCCCTCGCTGCTCCCTTGCAGGTACCCTGTGCTTCAGCCAGCCTGCCTGCTCACTTCCCTGAATGCTCCTCCGTGATTTCCTGCTCCTCCACCTTTGCTTATGCTCTTCTCTGTACCTGGAATGCTACCCCTGACTCACCTCCGGCTGGCATAGTGGAGACAGCTTGGGCTTTGGAGTCAGAGATGTGGGTTCGGATCCTGGCTTCACAACTTAGCTGTATGACTTTGGAGAAGTTCCTTGAACAAGGATTTAACATCTTTGCACCTCAGTTTCCTAATCTGTAAAAATGGATATAATGATACCTATCTTGCCGGGTTGTTGTAAAGAGTAAATGAAATTATGTATACAAAGAAATTGACATATCATTAATAAAATGTAGACCCTTATGATTTTTATTATCTTTATTTAAAGTCCTAACTTCAAGTGACACTTTTCACAGAGATTTTTTTGGTCCCTCTTCTCTAACCTAAAGGGATCTCCCCTGAGCACACACTTCTCGACTCTGACCACATCCTGCCCCATATTATAATTCTGTATTTGGCTTACCCACACAACTAACTGGGAGCCCCTTGAAAGTGAAGGCGAGGACTTGCTCTTCTTGCCTCCTAGTCACTGAGAGTTTGGCCCAGGGCCTTTTTCACAACAGATCCTCAGAAATGCTTGTTGGATGAATGGAGGGAGAATGTCTGTGTAATGGGAGGAGAGATGTTGGGGCAAGTTGTTCTCCTGCGGACGGAGGTGTGTTTGTGGGGAAGCTGTGTGCGTG
>PITA01013375.1:10520-57905 GCA_004023965.1 Spilogale gracilis | reverse complement strand
TTTTTTTTTTTTTTTTTTTTTAAGATTTTATTTATTCATTTGACAGAGAGAGATCACAAATAGGCAGAGAGGCAGGCCAAGAGAGAGGGGGGAAGCAGGCTCCTCACTGAGCAGAGAACCCAATGTGGGCCTCTATCCCAGGACCCCGAGATCATGACCTGAGCGGAAGGCAGAGGCTTTAACCCTCTGAGCCCTCCAAGCACCCCAAGACTTGGGGTTCTTGATCTAGGTGTTACACGGGATTTGTTCACTTCGTGAAAACCAAGCTGTGTGTTTATGATTTGTGTAAATCTGATTGGTGTTAAACTTTAGGAAACAGTGTAAAACAAACACTACTGTGACCTCAGGATTTGGATGGTGACCACTCGGCATACATAGCTTTGAGCGTCATTGCTTTGGTGGGGATGGTGATTGTGGGGGTTCCCACTTCACCGTCTAGCTTCCTGGTAAATTTTCTTTCTTTCTTTCTTTCTTTTTTTCTTTTCTTTTTTTTTTTTTGCTGCTTCTCTCTCTCTTATATTAGATCTTCTGATTCAGTCTTCTGATCCCTAGATTCCATCTCCCCGTTTTCCTCTCTCACTCTTTTGGTAACATGTACTTGTAGTTCAGGAGAAAGGACGCATGAAAAGCAATTTTTTAAAAAGATTTTATTTATTTATTTGACAGAAAGAAAGTTCACAAGTAGGTAGAGAGGCAGGCAGAGAGAGAGGAGGAAGCAGGCTCCCTGGACGCTGACTTCGATACCAGGACCCTGAGATCATGACCTGAGCCGAAGGCAGAGGCTTTAACCCACTGAGCCACCCAGGCGCCCAAAAAGTAATTTTTTAAGGACTTAATGCATCTTAAGTTGTTGTCATACTACCCGCATACTTGAGTGATAACTTTCCTGGTGTGGAACTTTAATTCGGAAAGTCTTTTAAGAACTCTCATGATAATGATACATCACCTTTCAGTGTCCAGTGTTCCTGTTGCAAACATCAGATCGTTGATCTTTGTGTGACCTCTACTCCCCTCCCCAGCCCCTTTTCTGGAAGTTAGAGGAATTAGATAGTGTCCTCTGAAATGTGATTGGTAAGAATCCTTTTATCCACTGTATTCTGTTGGCATTTTCAGTCTGGCAACTCATATCCTTTTTTCTGAGAAATTTTCTTCAGTTATTCTGTTGGTTATTTCCTCCCCTCCATTTTCTTACTTTCAGGATATTGAAACTTCTAAACAAGTATTCCAGTTTTCTTCTCTCTAATGCTGTATTCTCTGCCTTCCCCCACACTGTTTCTCCTGAAACACTTAACTCCAACTCTCCCGTTTTCAATACATAGTGCACTTTACTCTGCTGTCAACAATGCCATGAGTTCCATAGGTTCATGACCCCCTGGTTTACCTGATTTAACGAATAAACTTTTACTTTCCACTTGTAGTATACTGTTGGAGAGGCAACTTAGCAATTTAACTGCCTCTCGAGGCATCTGGGTGGCTTAGTTAAGTGTCCAACTCTTGATTTCAGCTCAGGTCATAATCCTCAGGGATGTGGGATCGAACCCTGCACAGGCTCTGTGCTAAGTGCAGAATCTGCTTGGGATTCCCTCCCTCTGTCCCCTGATGCCCCACTCATGCTCTCTCTCTCACATAAATAAATCTTTAAAAAAAAAAATCTAGGGGTGCCTGGATGGCTCAGTCAGTTGGGCGACTGCCTTCGGCTCAGGTCATGATCCTGGAGACCCGGGATCAAGCCCCGCATCAGGCTCCCCGCTTAGTAGGAAGCCTGCTTCTCCCTCTCTCATTCCCCCTGCTTGTGTTCCCTCTCTGGCTGTGTTTCTCTCTGTCAAATAAATAAATAATAAATAAAATTAAAACAACAACAACAACAAAAAGGTTTCTTTTTAAAAAAAAAATATCTAACTGCTTCTCAACTCTTAACTAGAGAGAGAAAACTGATGGTTACCAGAATGGAGGTGGGTGGGGGCATGGATGAAATAGGTGGTGGAGATTAAGGAGTGCACTTGTGATGACCAACAAGTGATCTGTGGAAATGCTGAATCACTATATCGTACACCTGAAATTAATATTACACTCTATGTTGATTAACTAGAATTTATTTATTTTTAGAGATTTTATTTATTTACTTTTCAGAGAGAGAGACTGCACAATTGGGGAGCATCAGGCAGAGGGAGAAGGAGAAGCAGGCTCCCCACTGAGCAGGGAGCTCAATGTAGGACTTGATCCCAACACTCTGGGATCATGACCTGAGCCGAAGGCAGACACTTACCAACTGAGCCACCTAGACGACCCAACTACTAGAATTTAAACAAAAACTTAAAAGAAATATAACTGTTTCTGAAGACCTTTTACATCTGCCATCTTTTTACAGTTCTCTATCCTTTCATTCTGGCGGTACCTGATGCTGCCGTCCTGGACATACTGTTTACAAGCCACTGTAAATTGGGTTCTTAGTTTTCTCCTTTACCCAGATTAGGATTTAGCTGTCTTCAGTTTCCTAACTCTCTTACCATTCATCCATCTGCTTTCCAGCTTCCAAATTTTGTTGCTGTTGTTTACTCTATCACTAGAAATTCCAATACTCAATTTTAAGAGTTTTTAAAAAAAATTTCGATACTGAGTTTTAAGAGTTTCAGAAGAGAACAGAATTAGATCTTACCTTGCTATTTGTTCTAGACTTTATCCTCACAAAATTATGGCTCAGTCTCAAATGCCGTTGTTCAGTACCTTGCTATGCAGTGCAGTAACCACTAGCCATGTGAGTACTTGAAATGTGGCTGGTGTGGAACCAAATTTTAAATTATATTTGATCTAAAGTCACATTTAAAAAGTCACATGTGGGGGCGCCTGGGTGGCCCAGTTGGTTAAGCAACAGCCTTCAGCTCAGGTCATGATCCTGGAGACCCGGGATTGAGTTCCACATCGGGCTCCCTGCTCGGCGGGAAGCCTGCTTCTCCCTCTCTCACTCCCCCTGCTTGTGGTCCCTCTCTGGCTGTGTTTCTCTCTGTCAAATAAATAAAATCTTAAAAAAAAAAAAAAAAAGTCACATGTGGCTAGTGGCTACCAAACTGGATAGCACAGGTCCAGTGCTGGTGAAGTAGGATTTAGGAGTAACTAATCTCTATATCTCATGTATATATCTACCATAAAGAAGAGGCTTTCTTTTTTTCTATTTCCTTCACAAAAGGAATTCCCCCTCCCCATTTCCTTCTCTTTGACTTTCTTATTTGTTATCAGTATGGATACGTGGATTCCTGTGTTCAGTGGGTTATTATCTTCTATTGTTTATTTTTGGTGCTCAGATTATCCCAGATTCGGCCAAGAGAAACCCCTTTAAGTGACACCTAGGTGGCTCAGTCGGTTGAGTATCTGCCCTTTGCCCAGGTCATGATACCAGGGTCCTGGGATTGAGTTCCACATCGGGCTCCCTGCTCAGCGGGGAGCCTGCTTCTCCCTCTGCCTGCTGCTTCTCCTACTTGCGCTGTGTCTCTGTCTCTCTGACAAGTAAATAAAAAACATCTTAGAAAGAGAAGAAAGAAAAAAGAAAAGAAAAGAAACCCTTTCAAGGTTTGTTCCATATCCTTTTGACAGGTATCTGTCATTCTGCCTGCATCATTCATTGTAGAACTGGATATTACATGCTCATGTACTTGACCTGCCCCCAAGCCCTGAAGTCATCCATCTTCCCAGGAGCTCTGGACCCTCTTAGTAGAGGATATTGTTTAGAAACCAAGATCATGGTGCTGTGTGCTTGTTGCTCCTGGAGCATCACTGCTTCTAGACTTTCTCAGCTGACAAGGTATTTTAATGGTTAGTAGCTGTTGCATTGGGCACTACAGATATAGACATTTCCAATTTTATAAAAAAGGAAAAAGACAGTGTCACTTGAGTTTTATGAGCAAGATACAACTGGCTGGTGATGAGAATGCTGGGACCAGAGCTCCTGCTCTGCTGGAGGAATGCTTTCTTTTTCCCTCTAGAGCCTCCCATTGGCAGAATGTGAACCAGAAGCCAGCTGCCAGGGGAGTCTGAATAATCAAATTTGCAGACCCTAGACTTGGTTGCCTAACTCCAGTACCATTGACATTTTGGGCCAGGCGGCTGTCCTGTGCTTTGGAGGATGTTGAGTAGTAACATAGTTGGCCTCTACCGGTTTGGTAACAGTATCTCCCTCCCTCCAACTCAGATGCTTCCACACATTGCCACATATCCCCTGGGGGACGGCCCATATGAAGAACCACTTCAGAGAGACCCAGCATTGCAGAGCTGCATACAGAAGGGTAGGCCTGAAGCTGAGAAACAGCAGTAATAACCAACACCCTACTTTATAATTCACATGGTCTCCATATCCTTGAAATGTGAAGGAAAGGAAGAGGAATTTATATATATATACCTAAAGATTTTGTTTATTTGAAAGAATGAAAGAGAGAGAACATGAAAGGAGGAGGGTCAGAGGGAGAAGCAGACTCCCTGCTGAGCAGGGACACACACACACCCCCCAATGCGGGACTTGATCCTGGGACTACCAGGATCATGACCTGAGCCAAAGGCAGTTGCTTAACCAACTGAGCCACCCAGGCGCCCGGGGAATTTATATTTATATATCTGTGACAGCCGTGTGATGTTGGTTGTTTTTATTTTTTTAAGAAAACATTTTATTTTATTACTTTTTTAACCTTTATTTTTGTATTTATTTTTTTATTACATTATTTTATTTTTTCAGCGTTCCAAGATTCATTGTTTATGCCCCAGCTCTCAATACCCACCACCAGGCTCACCCATCCCCCCATCCGCCTCCCTTCCAAGACCCTCAGATTGTTTCTGAGTCCAAAGTCTCTCATGAAGAAAACATTTTAAACATAGAATTAAGGCTTTGCAGATACAGGTGAATACCACTTTATATCCTTTCTTTATTCCATTCTATTTCCTTCCACCTCTACCTCTCAGAGGTAGCACATCTTGGCAATTGGTATGTATCCTTTTGTTTACCTTTCAGTATGCTGTCCTGTATTTTTAAACTTAGGGAGGTGGTTGCGTATAGTATGTATCCTTTTACCACTTGTTCTTTTGTAGGGACTGACGCATGATAAAGGGAAGGCTGGTAGTTCATTGGAGCACGGTGGTGTAGTATTGCTGGATGAGATTGTGTCATGTGTCAAAGACTGTTGCTTCCCATGTCTGAAGATGCTTGTATGCCGGATTTCCTGATTTTTTGGAAAAGACGAAAAGTGAAAAACTATATATTTCAGAGTCAAATTGATTGTTCTGCTGTGATTTGAAGGAGTGAAGCCAGACATGTTTCCTGCTTACTGAAAGTTTATTTATCTCCACGCTGTAGCAAATAAAAACTGCCGAAGATACCCACTTCTGAATCAAACAACAACAGATTTATTGTTGTCACAAGGCATGCCTCTGTAGATTGCCCTGTGTAGCAATCATGGGTTTGCCACTTAATGGCTGTGTGCTTCTGGAGTAAGGTGCTTAGTACTTGTGTCCTCCTAGTTTATTTATCTGTGAAAGAACAACAGTTCAGTGACCAAGCAGGTGCCTGGGGCATCAAGGTCAGTTAAACACTGATTGGTTGTTGAAGGAACCAGGTGAGCTGGGGGAGATTCCCGTATGTCATGTTATGCCTCCTTAAGTGTTAATTTCTTTTTTTTTTTTTAAGTTTTTTTTTAAAGATTTTATTTATTTATTTGACAGAGAGAGAGATCACAAGTAGGCAGAGAGAGAGGAGGAAGCAGGCTCCCTGCCGAGCAGAGAGCTCGATGTGGGCCTTGATTCCAGGACCCTGAGATCATGACCTCAGCTGAAGGCAGAGGCTTTAACCCACTGAGCCACCCAGGCGCCCAAGTGTTAATTTCTTTAGACTAGCCCCTACAGGTTTGAAATTTAGTGTTTTTTTTAACTAGTAGTCCCCTTTCCAAATCTCTGCAGAATATAAGCACTAAATATTTTCATTGAAATGATAGCCTTCTCTCAGGATATTTGCTTTAGAGAGGGCTGGAGCACTCTGCCTTGCCCCATGGACCTGCCTGGGCAGGGTCTGCAAACAGAGCAGTAGTTTCTGTGCAGTGTGTGTTGTTTAAAGCAACTACACTGAATTGCACACATATATGTGAATACTGGGCTTTTATTTTTTATTTTGACACATAAAACTGTGACTGACACAGTTAGTAACCTATTTCCCACCCCCAGTGGCATCATTTGTTAGAGCTGGCCACAGAGCTCCTCTAGGCTGATGTTGCTGAGTGTGGCTGATGCCTACACGTATTGGGCACAGCATTTTTGCCTAACTCATTTTCTTTTCTCCTATAGGAAACAAGTACCTGTTGTTCAGCCCCTTTCTCTTCCCTCTCAATTTTCATCATTCAGTCATTCTTACATCAAGAAGTCTATTATAGACACAGTAATCCCTTTTCCCTTCTCTCTTTTTGAGCTCTTATCTAATTACTCCAGGAAAATACTTTCTCTTTTCATTCATTCAGCAGATGTTCATTGAAATCCTTATATACCTCCTCTTTCTTCATTATGTGTAAGTCAGAAAACAGCTCTAATAATGGCTGAATATAATAACAGATTGAGTAATATAGAAGCCTCTCTATTTCCAGATAAGAGTTTCTGAAAGGCTGTTCGTCAGTTCATGAGTGAGCAGGTCCATTGTTACTAAGGTTTCCTTTTGTAGGCCAGGGATGCATTTCTATGAAATGTGAGGGTAGACCAGTTCTTTAAAACCAAGCAAACCAGTCATTTATTCCAGAATGGACCAACTTCCTCTACATTGGAAACTTTTAGAGATCAATTTAACTTCCCTTCTTGACAAAATGCATAAGGAACTCTTTAGTATAATGTCCAACCCCTGCCTCTCTGTCCACTTTTTGGGGCAGATTTGAACTGACTTTGAATTTCCTTAGCCACAAAAGAAGTTTTATCACACTTTGCAACTACCTCATAACTTTGTTGTGAAGATTAAGAAAGCAATATATGTAAGCTTTCTGGCACACAGTAAATAATGCTAGAAGTTGCTACTCATACCACTGGAGTATTAGCTCTGTAGCAGACATTTGTGTTCACTGCTGTATCTGGCACATAGTAGATACTCAGTAAATAATGAAAGGATAGACAGATGCTCCTTATTGTTACATACGACAGAACTTAACAAATTCTACCTAAAAACAATAAAAGTAGGAAAGCCAAGGCTACATACAGAAAAGGTTGTTCTAGGGGTGCCTGGCTGGCTCAGTCATTGGGCGTCAGCCTTCAGCTCAGGTCATGATCCCGGAGTCCTGGTTTGAGCCCCACATCGGGCTCCCTGCTCGGCAGGAAGCCTGCTTCTCCCTCTCTCACTCCCCCTGCTTGTGTTCCCTCCTAGCTGTGTTTCTCTCTGTCAAATAAATAAATAAATTTTTTTTAAAAAGAAAGAAAAGGTTGTTCTAAATTGCAGGAAAGTATATCAGGTTCAGGCAGGGCTATTAAGTGTAAGCACAAGTAATGTTCACCTACTTATCAAACTTACCCATGTTTTCTCTATTCCAGTGTTCCTCTTGGGCATCCAGTTCTGTTCCTTCTGTATCTTGCCCTCCCTCAGCTGTATATCTCTTTCTCGTTCCTTCTCTTTCTCTACCCCTGGACTCTCTTTAACTATAGGTCTTTCTTGAATGGTATCTTTATATGGGTCTCTTTACCCAATTTTCTCGTCTCTTGACTTTCTCCCTTAACCATATGACAGAGATTTTTAAAAATAAACGTGTATATAGTTACATATATGTTTAGTTTTTTTGGTTTTGTTCCTAATTCTAAAAAATAATTAGGGCTTAAAAAAAAACAAACAGCTAGAGTTACTTTACCTTTGCAAGACGTTATTGTTTGTATTTCCTCTGTGATGCTTTAGTAGAAAGGGGGAAATTGCGCTTTTCACTCCAGATCTGGCTCTAAGATATATTTTAAGATATATCTTAAATTCCTTCCTCCAGCAATTTTGCTGGAGATATTTCTCCAGATATTTCAAAATATCCTTCGACTATCTTTAATGCTGGCTACTTCTGCTTTTCCCTGAGTTACAACAGTTCATTTTTTCTTTATTTTTTTTAAAGATTATTTATTTATTTGACAGAGAGAGACACAGTGAGAGAGGAGAAGCAGGCTTCCTGCTGAGCAGGGAGCCCGATGCAGGCCTCAACCCCAAGACCCTGGGATCATGACCTGCACCGAAGGCAGCCACTTAATGACTGAGCCACCCAGGCGCCCCTAGTTCATTTCTTTAATTGCTTCCATGTTCATCTGAGATCCTCTCAAAGAGTTGCATGATTTTTCAACCACCTAAATGCAAGGAGCCTCTTCTTGGGAATTGTCCTTATCTCTGTAAAGTTATTTTAATGGCATAGTTCTCTGTGCCGTTCTCACTATTAAAATTATTGTATAGCACATATGATATAATATCCTCTTTTTTTTAAGTCACAGTTATCAGAAGTGCATGGGCTTTTTAGAAAAGCATGGTGCTTTGGTATTTTGTTAAAGTAAAAAAAGAAGGTCTACTCCCCAAATTACATGGCACTAGAAGTCAGAATAGATTGTCGTCATTGTCAAGGGCACCTGGGTGGCTCATATGGTTAAGCTTCTGCCTTCAGCCCAGGTCATGATCCCAGAGTCCTGGGATCAAGCCCTGCATCAGGCTCCCTGTTCAGCGAGGAGCCTGTTTCTCCCTCTCCCTCTGTGGCTCCCCCTGCTAGTACGCTCTGTCAAATAAATAAATATATGTTTTCAAAATTGTCATTGACAAATACTGTATAATCCCAGGTATTCAAATTCCAGTGGGGTCAGTTTCCTTCCTGTTCTTTGTCACTGTGATCCTTGACACATTGCTGCCCTTTATTCACCTTCCCTTCCCATCAGCTCTTCCCTACCTAAAAATGTATTCCAGTGAAAAGACTGTATCACCCTTTGGGTTTTTCCTTTTTGAAACTGTAGATAGGGGTACCTGGCTAACTCAGTTGGTAGAGCATGCAGTTCTTGATCCTCAAGGTTGTATGTTCGAGCCCCACATTGGGTGTAGGGATTATTTTAAAATAATCTTTAAAAATAAATAGATATATCACTGTAAATAAACAGCTGTAAAAACTTCTATTTTATTTTAGAAAATTAAGGGTAAAAAAGACTTTTTCCATATCATTTCAGTGGTTTTTAAACTTATTTTCTGTTCCCACTGGAGGGCATACTTCCTTTGATTTTTAATTCATAGCTTTTATGTATTTATTTTACAGAACTGTTAAATAAAAAGGTAAATGTTGGGGCGCCTGGGTGGCTCAGTTGGCCGAACGACTGCCTTTGGCTTGGGTCATGATCCCAGAGACCTGGGATTGAGCCCCATATCGGGCTCCCTGCTCGGTGGGAAGCCTGCTTCTCCCTCTCACTCCCCCTGCTTGTGTTCCTTCTCTGGCTGTATTTCTGTCTGTCAAATAAATAAATAAAACCTTAAAAAAAAGAAAAAGTAAATATTGAGGATGTGAATGTGCTCAGATACCCCTCTTACAGATAGGACTTGTCAGATATACACATTCTCTTCATTTAAGTTTCACTGGTGCCAATATCAAAATTGAGGTTAAACTATATTTCCTAGCATTTTTATCTTGTAGCTTGGTCAGATAGGGTTCACAAATATTTATGATCAGATAGGGATCATAAATAAATATGATAAAATATATCATAACTTTATGATATAGTTTGTGCAGTTACCATTTTATAAACTAATGCTTATCCAAATTTGTTTATGAACACTATAGCTAACACTAGATTATTCAAAGATGAACTGCCTGTTATATAATTTGGTTGACTCAGTTTTTGGAGGATATATTTAGTATAGGGTAAATGAATCTAAAAAGTGTTTTTGATCCAGTAGATCTCAGTGCTAGCATCCATTGGTCCTCCAGCCTTGTCTTACAAGGCAATATTTTCTTTTCTTTTTTTAAGGCAATATTTTCTTTGACAATATTTGAACTCTTGTTTCTGCTGTAATATCATACTTTTCTATAGGCACTTTGATTCTTAACATCTAATCAGAAGCAGTCCCGGTCTTCCTATCAAGGAATTGGTAATTTTACATATGCCTTATATATGTTCTGTTTCAGATTTTCCTGAACCTCCTGGTACCAGGTAGGACCACAGCTGTTAACCCAAGGGATTATGCAGCAGTGAGCTAACTTATTTTGTCCACTAGGAACTGTACATTGCCTGTAGTTGACACTAAGGGAGCAAATTTTGTTAGTGTTATGCAATGAATTCAGACCTATATACTTAGAAGGGACTCTGTTTTAAGTGGGAAATCTGGGATCCTTCTCAAAGCTAAATGAGGCTTGGTAATTCTAAGTGGGAGTGGGGGAAGATATGGTTGCTGTTGAGAAACTGCCACAAAGCTTGTGCCTGCTTCTGTGCTTTACTTTCAAGTCAGAAGGTGGTATGGATTCGTCTATAAAATTAGATTTTGACTCATTCGATATTGATTTAAGCTTATGTTGACAGATTAGAAGTATTAAATTAGAAGTGTTAAATGGCAGAATTAATACAATGAGAAGGGCAAGCTGTGTGGAAAACTATGTGGCATAAAACATTTTCACCTCCTCAATTTTTTATTCATAGTCCACTAATCACACACACAAAAAACCCTCCTTAGCATACCTGTCACCATAGGTTATTATAAAGTAACTCTTAAGTTTTAAACCCCGTGAAGAACTTACCCAACATAATGTTTGGTGGTATGGGTGAAATAATTGCTTGTGTTTGAAATAATAACTTTGAATCCTAAACATTATTGAATGTCTTTAAGAAGTTAGAAAACATACGGGGCGCCTGGGTGGCTCAGTCCTTTAAGCATCTGCCTTGGGCTGAGGTCATGATCCCAAGGTCTTGGGATCAAGCCCCGTCGGGCTTCCTGCTCAGTGGGAGTCGCTTGTCCTGCTGGCTCTCCCCCTGCTCCTGCTCTCTCTTTCTCTCTCTCTCTCAAATAAGTAAATATAGTCTTTAAAAAAAAAAAGTTGGCGCCTGGGTGGCTCAGTGGGTTAAAGCCTCTGCCTTCGGCTCAGGTCATGATCTCAGGGTCCTGAGATCAAGGCCCGCATCAGGCTCTCTGCTCAGCAGGGACTCTGCTTCCTCCTCTCTCTCTCTGCCTACTTGTGATCTTTCTGTCAAATAAATTAAAAACAAAGTTAGAAAACATACATTTCAGAAATGACTCCATCATGCTTGCTTCGGCAGCACATATACTAAAATTAGAAATGACTCCATCACAAAATGGTAATTTTAAAAACAACAGCCCTGTTTCTTAAGATTTTATTTTTTTTCAGTAATCTCTATACCCAACATGGGGCTCAGACTCACAGCCCCGAGATTAAGAGTGGCATGCTGTACTGACTGAGCCAGCCAGGCACCCCAGCAGTCGTGTTTCTTAAGGGTCTGACAGTTACTGAACTCCAGCTGGGTGTTAGGTGAAGTCTCCCACCACGCCATACCCCGACCCTGTAGGAGAACTGTGGGCATTTAGAAAGAGTGAAACACGCAAGGGATGAGCATCATCAGACCTTCATGCTCAAAGTGGTGGTTGCAGAGTTTGGCAGTGTCACCTGCACAGTTGCTGGAAGTTTTGTTCATTATACCGGTCACCAGGCGCCCCCATTACAGAGAGAAAAGCCAGACCTACAGAGTAACCTCCGGTGGGACACACCAAAAAGTCAGTGTTTAAAGCTGGGTTTACCATTCTGACACTTTTTAAGCACAGTCCATGCTATATTTGTTTGGCAAAGTTATTGTTTCCAGTTACATCAAACTTCCATTTGTGTTCTGAATAGTTATTTACCCCTTTTCACAATTTTTAATGTTATGTTGGAAGCATTGGCCTGCCTGGCAGCTGTTTTGAATGAGCAAATTTTGAAGTATTCCATCTTTTTGCTCAAATACCATCTTTTCTGTGAAGCTTTGTTGCCCACACAATTTTTCCTTTTCTACTTTATTTTTCTACATAGCACTTCCTTCGAACTTGCTTTACAGCTTCATTTGTTTTTAGACCGGTCTTCACCCACTAAAATGTTAGCTTCACAGGGGCTTTGTCTGTGTTGTTTATTGCTCTAGCCCCACCACCTAGAACATAGTAGGCACTCAATCAGTATTTATTGAATTTGCTGTCGGCGTGATGCCATCATTCGGCTTTCAGTGTAACTTTGTGAGATCTCAGTACAACTTGGGAAATCTTAAAAATCTGAAAGGGTATTTTGAGGACTGATTTAAAAAGTTGTATATACTAGTACTGATTGAATATTAGTATTCCAGAAAATGTGATAACATAATCTTACTACATCTGAATGAAATAATGTAAGACCTTCAGGGGCACCTGAATGGCTCAGTTGGAGGAGCATATGACTCTTGATCTCAGGGTCATGAGTTCACGCCTCATGTTGGGCGGAGAAATTACTTAAAGGAAAAACAAGAGAAAAACTACAGACCCTCTTTGCCGTATCTAAAAGAGTGTCAACCCTAACCTTTTAAGATCACTGAGGGCTTCATACCCCTCAGAGGAACCACTGACCAAAATTGTATCATACCCTGTTTTCCTTTTATAGTTTCACTAGATGTTTGCTTTCCTAAACTAGATAGTGTTTTTGAACTTCGTATATATCCATTGAGACTTTCTTTCAGTCGCATGAGATTCTTGAAGTCCTTGCCTGTGGCTATGATGTATTTTCTTTCTTTTTTTTTTTTTTATGTTTTATTTACTTGATAGAGAGTTAGAGAGGGAACACAAGTGTGGAGACTGGGAGAGGGAGAAGCAGGCTCCCTGCGGGGCTGGATTCCAGGACCCTGAGATCACAACCTGAACTGAAGTCAGTCGCTTAACAACTGAGCCACCCAGATACCCCTATGATTGCATTTTCTAATTCGTTCTATAATAGACTGTTATTGGGCCTTTGGGTTGTTAACACCCCACCTCCTCCACCCCGTTGCAAAAACTGCTTTGAACATACTTCTACATTTTTCGGATACACATAGACAAAAGATTCCCTAGGAAATCTACGTAAAAGTGAAGTCGCAGAGTCCTAGGAATTGCACAGATTTAACTTGAGTAGAATGTGAATGAAATTTTCCAGGTTGTTGCACTGATGTATGTTCCCACTAGCGGAGTAGAAGTGTTTCTGTTGTATCTTCAGTAGCACATCCTCACTAGCACTTGAAATCATCAATCTGGTTTTTGCCAGACATGTAGATGTAAAATGATAGCTTGTGAATTTGTACTTCTTTGATGACTGACGATATTGAGCATATTTTCATGTATTTCCTGGTCATTTGTGTCTTGTTCTTTGTAGTGCCTACTCAAGTCTTTGCCCACTTGCCCATTTTTCTATTAGATGTTGGTTATTTTCTCACTGATAATGTTGGAATTCTTAATGTATTCTGAACCCCAAACTGTTATCTGTTGTGTATGTTGAACATGTCACCAGTTTGGGTGCCTTCTTGTCTTTCCTTCACTATAGGGCATTAAAAGCTAAAGAAAAAAATCTTAATTTTAATGTAGCTAAACTTATGGTTTGGATCGTGTGTGTGTGTGTGTGTGTGTGTGTGTGTGTGTGTGTGTGTGTGTTAAGATTTTATTTATTTATTTGACAGAGAGAAACACAGCGAGAGAGGGAACACAAGCAGGGGGAATGAGAAAGGGAGAAGCAAGCTTCCTGCCGAGCAGGGAGCCCGATGTGGGACTCGATCCTGGGTCTCCGGGATCATGACCTGAGCCGAAGGCAGTCGCCTAACCAACTGAGCCTCCCAGGTGCCCCTATTTTTTTAATTTTTTAAAAATATTTTATTTATTTATTTGAGAGACAGAGAGATCACAAGTAGGCAGAGAAGCAGGCAGAGAGAGAGGAGGAAGCAGGCTCCCGGCCGATCAGAGAGTCCGTCTCTGCGGGCCTTGATCCCATGACCCTGAGATCATGACCTGAGCTGAAGGCAGAGACTTTAACCCACTGAGCCACCCAGGCACCCTGTTTTTTACTTTTTTAAGACTTTATTTATTTGTGAGAGACAGAGCATGTACTGGTGAGCAAGCATGCATGGAGGAGAGGCAAAAGGGGAGGAAGAGGGACCAGCAGATTTCTCGCTGAGGAGGAAGCCCCATGTGGGGCTCCATCCCAAGACCCTGAAATCATGACCTGAGTCTAAACCAAGAGTCCAAGGCTTAACACTTAACCAGCTGAGCCACCCACGTGTCCTTAACTGTAGCTTTATAATAGTGTTTGATATATTAAGCAAATCCCTTCACCTTAATTTTTCTTCAGGAATATCTTGGTTATTCTTGGCCCTTTGCAACTTCCATAAAAATCTGAGTCAGCTTGTCATGTTCCACAAAAAGTTTTTTTGTGGGGCACCTGGGTGGCTCATTTGGTTGAGCGACAGCCTTCGGCTCAGGTCATGATCCGGGAGGCCTGGGACCGAGTCCCACATCGGGTTCCCTGCTCAGCGGGAAGCCTGCTTCTCCCTCTCTCACTCCCCGTGCTTGTGTTCCCCCCTCTCTGGCTGTGTTTCTCTCTGTCAAATAAATTAAAAAAAAAAAAAAAAAAAAAAAAAGGTTTTTTGTGATTTTGATTAGAATTTTATTGATTACACCAATCGATTTGGGGAGAATTGACATTTCATTTCATTGAAGCTTCTCATATGAAGCTGATATTTTTATTTTTTAAAGTCCTTTAAATGTCTTCGAGCGTGTGTGTGTGTGTGTGTGTGTGTGTGTACACATGTGTGTGTGTTTATTTATTTATTTAAAGCTTTTATTTATTTTTTTAGTGTGATCTCCGCACCCACTGAGGGGTGGAGCCTACAACCCTGAGATCAAGAGTTGCATGCCCCACCCTCTGAGTCACCCAGGCATCCCTGAATATATGTTTATTTATTTGCTCCATAAAGGGCTGCCTTTCTTTGGTTAGATTTAGTGATAGGCATTTTTTTAATGCTGTTGCAAATGGCATAATTTTTTATGTTATTTTTATTAGGAATGTAAGAGTAACAGATCCACCATATTATTGGAAATTCTTACAGCATTTTACTATGTTGTTTCTAGTCATTTTGGGAAGGAAAGGTGGGGTTAAATATTTAAAAAATTTTATATCCTTAAAAAAATTTATAAAAATGAGGTGGAGTGTGGCCTATTACAACTGCTAATTAATGATATTTCTTTTTTTTAATAGGTGTCAGCTGTGATGCATGTTTAAAAGGAAATTTTCGAGGTCGCAGATATAAGTGTTTAATTTGCTACGATTACGATCTTTGTGCATCTTGTTATGAAAGTGGTGCAACAACAACAAGGCATACAACTGACCACCCAATGCAGTGCATATTAACAAGAGTAGATTTTGGTATGTATTTAGTTCACATTTTAATGGGTTGTCATTTAGAAGTTGGTATGTAATGTGTGTGAAAAAGTAAAGGCAAAATGTTCTACAACTCTTGCCAATAGGGATGCTTAAAAATAACTTGAATCTTTTATATCTAAATAATTCTCTTCATCATAGCTTAATTGTTCATGAAAGCCATTCAGAGATCTGTAAAACTGACAAGGTCTGAGATGGAAGAGTGCCTCAATAAAGGAGTAAAGTCAATGGACTGTTCTTGCCAACAGCACACAATATTCTTGCTCTGGTTATCAGAAAGCAGATTGTTTCTGCAGTTGATTAGAAGACCTTGTTAAGCTGTAAGAAAAGCTTTAAATGTTTCATGCTGTAATTTCTTACCTAGTCAGCACTTGTTATCTTTCTGTTTACAGCCATCATAGTTGTTGTGAGGTGGTATCTCATGGGGTTTTGATTTGCATTTCTGTGATGACTAATGATAGTGATATCTTTTCTTATGCCTACTGGCCGTTTGTAGATCTGCATTGGAGAAATATCAATTCAGATTCTTTGCCCATTTTTTAATTGTGTAATGTCTTTTTATTATTGATTTTTAATAGTTCCTTGTATATTCTTTATACAAGTTCCTTATCAGGTGGATGATTTGCAGAAATTCTCTTGCATTCCATGAATTGGCTTTTCACTTTTTTTTAAAACTAGGCTTCAGTCCCAGTGTGGCACCCAATGTGAGGCTTGAACTCAGGGCCTTGAGATCAAGAGTTAATCACACTTGGGACGCCTGGGTGGCTCAGTTGGTTGGGCGACTGCCTTCGGTTCAGGTCATGATCCCAGACACCCGGGATCGAGCCCCACATCAGGCTCCCTGCTCGGCGGGAAGCCTGCTTCTCCCTCTCTCACTTCCCCTGCTTATGTTCCTTCTCTGGCTATATTTCTGTCTGTCAAATAAATGAATAAAATCTTAAAAAAAAAAAAAAAAAGAGTTGATCACACTTAGCTGACTGAGCCACCCATTCACCCCATGTCTTCACTTTTTTGATGTGTGTTTTGAAGCAAAGAAGTTTTGATTTTGATGATGTCCAGTTTATTTTTTCTTTTGTTATGCTTTTGGTATCATATCTTAAAAACCATTGGCTAATCTAAGATCATGAAGATTTAAAACTATGTTTTCTTCTTAGAGTTTTATTGTTTTAGCTTTTACCTTCTATATCTTTGATCCATGTTACATTAATCTTTGTATATGGAATAATGACGTAGACCATTTTTTGCATATGGATATCCAGTCATCCCAGCATCACTTGTTGAAAAAGACTGTTTTTGTTTTTGTTTTTTTTAAGATTTTATTTATTTACTTGACAGAGAGAGATCACAAATAGGCAGAGAGGCAGGCAGAGAGAGAGGAGGGAGCCCGATGCGGACCTCAATCCCAGGGTCCTGGGATTGAGGTCCGCGTCAGGCTCTCTGCTCAGCGGGGAGCTTGTTTCCTCCATTCTCTCTGCCTGCCTGCCTGCCTACTTGTGATCTCTCTCTCTGTCAAATAAATAAATAAAATCTTTAAAAAAGAAAAAGAAGAGTTGGTTGACCATAAGTATGTCTTCCTCGACTCTCAGTGTATTTCATTGATTCGTATATCTTTCTTTATGCCAGTGACACACTGTCTTAATTACTATAAGCCTATAGTGAGCTTTGAAATTGACAAGCATGAGTCTTCCAGCTGTGGTTTTGTTCTGTTTTGTTTTCAAGATTGTTTTGGGTATTCCAGATCCCTTCAGTTTCTGTGAAAAAATTTTAGGAGCAGCTCATCAAATTTCTGCAGTAAGAAGTCAACTGGGATTTTAATGGGGATTGTTTTGAATCTGTAGATCGCTTTGGAGAGCAAAGGTATTAAGTCTGTCAGTCTGTAAACATGAGATGTTCTTCCATTTATTTAGGTCATCTTTGATATTTTTCAAAAAGTTTTGTAGTTATCTGAGGATAACTTTTACACTTCTTTCATTAAATGTGTTCCTAAGTATTTTATTCCTTTTATTATTGTAAATGGATTTTTTTTAGGATTTTATTTATTTATTTGACAGAGAGAGAGATCACAAGTAGGCAGAGAGGCAGGCAGGCAGAGAGGAGGAAGCAGGCTCCCTGCCGACCAGAGCGCCCAACGCGGGCCTCGATTCCAGAACCCTGAGATCATGACCTGAGCCGAAGGCAGAAGCTTAACCCACTGAGCCACCCAGGTGCCCTATTGTAAATGGATTTTTAAAATTTTTTTCAAAAATATTTTATTTATTTGACAGAGAGAAACACAGCTAGAGAGGGAACACAAGTTGGGGGGAGTGAGAAAGGGAGAAGCAGGCTTCCTGCCGGGCAGGGAGCATGATGTGGGGCTGCATTCCCGGTCTCTGGCATCATGACCTGAGCCAAAGGTAGTCCTTAACCAACTGAGCCACTCAGGCGTCCCTGATTTTTTAAATTTTACTTTTGGATTGTTCACTGCAAGTGTATAGAAGAACAGTTGTTTTTTGTATATAAATCTTGTATCCTATAATGTTTTTGTTGCTTATTCTAGTAGTTTTTTAATGGATTTTTTAGGATTTTCTCTTTTTTTTTTTAAGATTTATTTTTTAGGGGGTGGGAAATTTTGAGCGCAGAGCCTGAAGCAGGGCTCAGTCCCACGACCCATGAGATCATGACCTGAGCCAAAACTGAGAGGCAGATGCTTAACTGACTGCCACCCAGACACCCCTAGGATTTTCTATATGCAGGGTCATGTTTTCCATTAATAGAGATGATTTTAGGGCACCTGGGTGGCTCACTTGGTTAAGCGACTGCCTTCGGCTCAGGTCATGATCCTGGAGACCCGGGATCGAGCCCCACATCAGGCTCTTTGCTCGGCGGGAAGCCTGCTTCTCCCTGTCTCACTCCCCCTGCTTGTGTTCCCTCTCTAGCTGTGTTTCTCTCTGTCAAATACATAAACAAAATCTTAAAAAAAAAAGAGAGAGAGATGATTTTACTTCTTCCTTTCCATCTAACTGCTTTTCATTTTGTCTCCTTGTCTAATTCTTAGACCATCCAGTAAAATAAGGAATAGAAATGGTGAGAGTTGGGGTGCATGGGTGGCTCAGTTGGTTGGGCTTCCGACTCTTGGTTTGGCTCAGGTCATGGTCTTGGGATCCTGGGGTCTAGCCCCACCTCGGGCTCACAGGAACTCTGCTTGAGATTCTCTCTCCCTCCCCCTTTGTCCCTCTTCCTATGTGCACTCTGTCAGATAAGTGATCTTTAAAATAATAATCTTTAAAAAAGTAGACATCTTTAAAAGAATGGACATTTTTGTCTTGTTCCAGATCTTGGGAGGGAAGACATGCAGCCTTTCACCAATAAGTATGATGTTAGCTATGTGTTTTTTGTAAATGCCCTTATCAGGGGAATATATTTTATTCATTTTTATATATTTATCCCCACATACTCTAAATGCACCTGGCAAGTCTTATGTGATATAGTAAATGGATAAATATTTTTAAGATAGTCTAAATCTTCCTAAAAATGAATGTGAAAAAAATCTCTCATGTAGTGAATACTCTTTCATTTTCTCTTCTCACAAAAATGATCATATCTTATTAAGCATTTATGTCATGTTAAGTATAGTTCTTTAATGAAGAGACATAAAAAAATAATGAAGGGACATAACATAGTAAATATATTTGCAATTGTATTTCCTTTTGTGTTACTAATGGAGAAAAATAGAACTTGAGATGTACTAATGAGACAACGAAATTATTTGCATAGAGTATGATTAATTGGCCGGTTCTTTGGTAACCAATTTGGACAGAGTATGTTGTGGTAGTACTTCATTCAAGTAGGCATTTTGTAAGAACAATGTTTAGGGTCCTTCCTGCTATAAGAATGGTGTGTGCTTTAGACCAATACCTGCATCTGAGAGTCGGCATCTTGACCACAGTCACCTACTCTGAGCACTTGTGTTCTTGTATTAGGATACACCCTGCTGAATATTTTTTATTTTTTTAAGATTTTATTTATTATTTATTTATTTAAAGATTTTATTTATTTATTTGACAGAGAGAGACACAGCTAGAGAGGGAATATAAGCAGGGGGAGTGGGAGAGGGAGAAGCAGGCCCCCTGCCAAGCAGGGAGCCTGATGTGGGACTCCATCCCAGGACCCTGGGATCATGACCTGAGCCGAAGGCAGATGCTTAATGACTGAATAACCCGGGTGCCCCTTTTTAAGATTTTATTTTTAAGTAATGTCTATACCCAACATGGGGCTTGAATTCACAACCCCAAAATCAAGAGTCACATACAGTCTACCAATTGAGCCATGAGGTGCCCCTCACCCTGCTAATTCTTTGTTTTGAGATTGGTGTTGCTATAATAAGAGATAAAGAAAAAATAAATTACAAGAAAATTGAACTAGAAGTGAAACGAGAGGTGTTTCAAAATTAAATGAAGGGAGAGGGTGCCTGGCTGGCTCAGTCAGAGGGTCATGTAACTCTTGATCTTGGGGTCATGAGCTTGAGCCCCACCTTGGGTGTAGAGATTACTTAAAATCTTCCCCCCCCAAAAATTCAGAATTAAATGAAGATATAAAAAGTTATTTGCTTTATTTTTTTCTTAAGACAATAATAGTTATATGGATAGAAAAGAAAATGTGGAGGGGTGTTACAGAGTCCCAGGAAGAATAAGGAAGTTGCATACAAGCAGAGAGGTACCTTAGGAACTCTTTGACAGAGTGAGATTGTTAGAGATATCAGGCACACTTTTGTTTTACATTATCATTCCCTTTGGTTCATTTTTATGCAGTAAAAAAAATAAACACCAGTAATTATTTCTTAACTACAACTCTGCTTTATTTTTCAGATTTATACTATGGTGGGGAAGCTTTCTCTGTAGAGCAGCCACAGTCTTTTACTTGTCCCTATTGTGGAAAAATGGGCTATACGGAGACATCTCTTCAAGAACATGTTACTTCTGAACATGCAGAAACATCAACAGAAGTGGTAAGTGAAGCAGCCTTATGTCTAAAAGGATGTGTTAAAGTACATTATTTCCAAAAAAATAAAGCTAGGTCACTGTCCTTTATCTCCTGCTAAGTGAACTGATACTATTGGCGTAATAATTACTAAAATTTTCTTTTAACAGAAAGTTTTACAACATCCTAGGAGGCTGCACCTGTGCGAGATAACATGCTTCATTTGTTCACACTAGCTTTTCTTACCCTGTTGCTGAAAGCACAGTGTGGAATCTTAACCCAATTCAGGAGCGCATAGCAAATGCCCTGTGAACAGGGTGAAAGCACCACAGTCTGCAGCACAACTCTTTCTAGACTGTTCTTGCTACCTGCTTCATTTCTTTTTGACAAGGAAACCTTCGTAAGAAAAATTTTAAATCTGAAGTCATTAAGTATAGTAATCCTTTGTCACATCTCATTGTAACAGATCACTTACTTGGTTTTCATCAGGTCAAAGCTGTAAGGTCCCTAGAAATTCCTCCTACTCTAATCTTTCCCAGTGGTTAAAAGCCAAGGACCTAGAATAATGCACAAAGAAAATCTTGCCTTGAAAGCTTTTTGGATATTTTACTTGACATCCGAGTAGGCATATATTCAGCTTCTAAGAAATGATAAAGTATACCCAAAAGAGTCCTCCTTCCCACCTTTACCATGGAAAATAATAAAGTAAGAGATGAGAAATGAAACTCTAGGTCTGGAATTTGGAGAATTTTGGCACAAGCAGTTGCACATTGTATCAACTAATAAGCCCCTAGGTGTACTCAAAACAAATTAGCTGAAATGCAAGAGAAATAGTGTGTCCAGGGACATTTGGCTGCTAAGGGGCAGAGCCAGGTGTTTGGACTCAGCCAGAGTCCCTCTGGGTTGTAGAGTCCTTACCTAACCACTGTCCTCTTTTCTGTCTGCTACATTCTGTTGTTACAGTTGTGTGTAATTCAGGTTCACTTCTATTCCCATTTACACTGCTTAGTTGGATGCTTAAAGTTGCTTAAGAGATTTATAGTTAAAACATTTGGTAAATTTACATTACGTTTGACCTCCAGCCAAATTTTACTGTCTAACAGCTCAGAACTGCTTTCGTCTTACACCATTTGCAACCTCAGAAAACTGTTGTCACATTTTACAACTGTTCTTAATCTGTTCTTACTCCTTTTTGAAAAGGTGACTTCGCTCCCTTCGGATACAGCCCCAGGCACCAGTCTGCGGAGTGTGGACTTGATTGCATCTCTGTCCTGGTTGTAGTGGGAAATTTGGAATAATTTCTTTTTTACTTAATTTCTGTTAAGTTTGGGTACTTCATTTACCTAGGTACAATAGAGAGGGGTTTCTCTACTGAAGCAGGCACTCTTAAAATCATTACTAGGCAGTAGGTCCCAGTACAGTACTTTCATGACCCCACCTGGACGGACAGATACTCAGTATTCCACATCTGAAATGGGAGAATCTAGCAGAAAGTTAAGTATTTTCCATGAATGAAAAGCTAATTCTTTAAAATAAAAATCAATAGCTCTGCCTCAGCACCTTTGCCTTAATATTTTTCCTGAGAGTAAATACTCAAAATTAGTTTACACTCCTCTGTACCTGATCCACAGTTTGAAAATTAAATACTTGCTGTCCACAAATGGTTTTGTGGTGTATCTCTCAGCAGTCCTGTTTAGTATGTGCCTTTATGAAGTTCCCAGGCTTTCGGTACATAGCTCAAGTCAGTGGCCTTACTGTTTTTCGATTGATGTTAGTGGAGTATTTTAGGGATTGCTGCCTCCTCATTGGCACTTGGTCTGCATGAACACTGCATCCACCTTGTGTTTCCACCCAGTCATTTCAAGTGAAAAAGGGCAAGCAAACCGGAATCTTTGATATGAAGAACAGGGTTTTTCTTCTTCAAATTATGTGGGTCATGGCCTCCTCAGTCCCAGGCTGGCAGTACGTATGACTTCCTGACTACTCTCCATGCGGGAGGACTAGTGCCTGTGCCACCCCAGTTATTAAATATTTTCAGTGCCTCTCTGTATATGTTTGGAGCATGTTATCAGCTCTAATAATGTTACAGTTGTATATAAATGTCCAGGTGGTGTTACTAGGTGTCCCCTTGCTAGGTGTACCCCACACCCCACTGCAGTGTTTTGCCAAAGTCATGATTAGTCAAACATGGGCAACTTCTAGAGTTCAAGAGTGACTCATCATTTTGGTGGGGGACTGTATTCACATAGCAGCTAACTGTCCCTCCTTTTCTATTCCTGTTATACATTTTTCTTTCTGAATGCTCAGTGTGCTATCTTACCTTTGCCCCTTGTTTCCTGCATGTGTCTTCTAGGCCAGCAGTTTGTATCCTCCTAGAAGACTTCAGGATCTCACTCCTCTAACCGGCACCCATTTGGAACATTTAGGGCAAGAGGCTATGTCACTGTCACTAGTAATAAGCATTTACTGATAGCTGACATAGCTAGCAAGAAAATCTACTGAAGGTTAATTTTCTTTTCTTTTCTCTTTTAAAGATTTTTATTTATTTGACAGAGAGAAACACAGCTAGAGAGGGAACAGAAGCAGGGAGAATGAGAGAGGGAGAAGCAGGCTTCCTGCTGAGCGGGGAGCCTGATGCGGGGCTTGATCCCGGGTCTCCAGGATCATGACCCGAGCTGAACGACTGAGCCACCCAGGTGCCCCTGAAGGTTAATTTTCCAAAACAACTTTGTAGACAACTTTGTAACCTTGTCTATGTTTTTCTGTTTACTTTTTCATCTGGGAACTCAAAGGCCCCAACCTAAGATATGCCTCCCTTCTTTTTTTTTTTTTTTTTTTTTTTTTAAAGATTTTATTTATTTGACAGAGAGAAACACAGCCAGAGAGGGGACACAAGCAGGGGGAGTGAGAGAGGGAGAAGCAGGCCTCCTGCCTAGCAGGGAGCCCGACGTGGGACTCGATCCTGGGTCTCCGGGATCATGACCTGAGCCAAAGGCAGTCGCTTAACCAACTGAGCCACCCAGGTGCCCCATATGCCTCCCTTCTTAAGATTAATTTGCGATTACTCAAGAGACTTGATTTTGAGGGTATGGAGGGGGTTCTTCAAAGCCAGATACTATGAAAAACAACATCTGATATAGAATGCATAGTGAAGGTGATGACTAGTCAAAAATATAGGAAGCAGATTGGGTATATAATCTCAGGAGTAACACCAAATATGATCAGCAATTTGATTTTGAAATTAAGCATGAGCTCTTAAAATCCCTGAAGCTGGTAGATTGGGACTACTAACTGGATTTTGGTTGTGGGAAGAATTAAGAGGGGAAGGAGCACAGTATGAAATTTTAAAATCCATCTGTCTGGTAGTAGAAGTGAGCAATTGTGGTCAATGGGATTGCAAATATGGGTTATTGAGGAAGTGTTAGGATGGCGGAAGAAACCTGGTAGGTAGAAAAACTTTCTTTGGACATAAAAGGGCATTGAGAAGAGATTCCTGAAATTTTTCTTAAATCTTCCATTTGAGCTTGTACCTCAGCTAACTATAGAAAGCCTTCAGGGATTTTGTTGTTGCTTTTAGATGAAATAGGCTGCTGTGTTTCATTAGTGATATGTAGTTAATCTTCTTTGACTTCTTTGTTTAGTAAATCTCTTGTAATTTATCTGTAGAATATTATGCATAAAAGATAACAGCACTTTTTGGTTTACCACATTTTCTTCCCACTTCCAGAAATTACAAACAGAACGGCAGGCCTGTAATAGGTCATTGCTGGGAAATTTTTGCTTTCTATTTTTCCTTTGATGTATTTACTCATTTTACTGCTCTCCAGAACAGGGGTTAAGGCAGTGGCCAGTGTTTAAGTGCTCTTACTTTATGTTACTGGTACATTTCCCTCCCTTTTTAATGAAGACCTAGATGTGTTTATAACAGGATGAATTATATTTGAAATAGCGTGGTTGTACTATGTTCCATTTATAAGAAATAAAATTCAAGGAGAAAGAATGGCTTTTGGAAATTTCCCACAATCTGACTTTAGACAATTTTATTTTGGGTAATAATTCCTGCAGCGCCTGACTGGCTCAGTTGGAAGAGCATGTGACTCTCAATCTCAGGGTGGGGAGTTTGAGCAGATCACATACATACATACATACGTACGTAAACTTCAACAATGATATTATGGAGAAAAATGATAGCATAAAAGGACCTTTAAGTTTTTTTTTTAATGATTCAGTGTAATCGATTTTAGCTCATATTTTATTAATATTTAAACAGTTGGGGGCGCCTGGGTGGCTCAGTTGGTTAAGCAACTGCCTTCGGCTCAGGTCATGATCCCGGAGACCCGGGATCGAGTCCCACATCGGGCTCCCTGCTTGGCGGGAGGCCTGCTTCTCCCTCTCTCACTCCCCCTGCTTGTGTTCCCTCTCTGGCTGTGTTTCTCTCTGTCAAATAAAGAAAATCTTTAAAAAAAAAAAATTTTAAACAGTTGTTTGAGTGTCATAGAACACAAAATAGAAATTATCGTTGTGGCAATTTGTGTGTAAACAGATGCACTTGATCTCTAAATTAAATAAGCAGGAAAGTATTAGATCAAATCTGAAAACCAGATTAACATTGATATAATTTATGCATGGCGGCTATGAGGAGTGACATTTTTTAAATTATAGGACTTTTAAGACTTGATCATCAATATATCTGTTGTATTTCATTGAAAGACCATTCTATTTTTTTTTTATTTTTTTTAAGATTTTATTTGAGAGAAAGAGAATGAGCAAGAGAGAACACAAGCTTGGGTGGAGGGTGTGCAGAGGGAGAGGGAGAAGCAGACTCCTTACTGAGCAAGGAGCCCAATGCAGGGCTCGATCCCAGGACCCTGGGATCATGACCTGAGCCGAGAGTAGATGCTTAACCGACTGAGCCACCCAGGTGTACCAAGAGACCATTTTAATATGTAGGTATATAGAACTAACTTCCCAACACATTTATTTCCAAATTATTAGAGTCAATAATGGTGGAGTAAACCACAATTTTTACAAATCTTCTAATTTAATTTTATATACTTTCTTAAATACTTTAATTCCCTGTTTACCCTTTTAATCAGATAATCAGGAAAGGTAAGCATTTAAAAGCCACATATAGATTAAAAGGAAAAAAATGGCTCTGGCTTTTACTGCTTGCATTCTGCTTTATCAAAGAATGCAGTTGGATGCTGTCTGCTTTTGTGTGAACTAAACAAGGGTATTTTATTTAATAATAATGGAGAAATACATAGGATTTGAGAAATACAGTTGCTATAGACAACCATGTTGTCACTGTTCAGCTGCATTCAGCTGGAGAAATTGTAGAAGATGAGGGTTTGGACTTTTATCAGTGTGCTTTTCATTGGTTTAGACCCAAAACACTTTCTATTTTATAAATCGCCTTTTCTATCTTTAGTGTTTGGCTATCTTTGCATGTTTTTAAGTAATAGTTATTTTGAACACATTTACTTGTTTAAAACCAGAGAGATCGCAGTACTTTCCATTTTAAGGGTGATATAGCCATTAGTATCCCAGTAGATTTTGGGGTTGTGAGCCGGGAAGGAAATGATAGGAGACACTTTGGAGGCTCTAGGTTTGTTCTGGGATAATCCGATATGCATATGTTATGATTTTTTTTTTAAGATTCTATTTATTCATTTGACAGAGAGATCACAAGTAGGCAGAGAGGCAGGCAGAGAGAGAGGAGGAAGCAGGTTTCCTGCTGAGCAGAGAGCCGGATGCCGGCCTAACCCACTGAGCCACCCAGGCGCCCATGTTATGACATTTTTAAAAGATGTTTCTATGAGAAATCAGTTTCTCAAGATGATATGAAAACATGAAGGAAATTACTGAAATTATTGAGAAAATGAGATAATAGCTTTTTTAGGAAATTGTCTGTGCCTGGTATTTGAGAGTATGTTGTTATCCCTGGGTAGGCTTTTCATTACTTTCTACTTTCGTCTTTGTGGAAATTGAATTAAAATCCTGTAGGGGAAGAGAGACAGGCAGTTTTCTGAATGGAAATCTTTTTTTCTTTAGCCACTGGTCTGGTTTCTTCTTTGTCCTCTGAAGTACTGGTTTGTCTAGTTAAGTGTCCAAAAAGCTAATTTCAGGTCAAAGAAATGTTTTGCAGATTTGTAGGGAAGATGGTATAAAGATGAAGCTTTCGGGCGCCTGAGTGGCTCAGTTGGTTAAGCGACTGCCTTCGGCTCAGGTCATGATCCCGGAAACCCAGGATCAAGTCCCACATCAGGCTCCCGCTCGGCGGGAAGCCTGCCTCTCCCTCTCTCTCTCCCCCTGCTTGTGCTCCCTCTCTGGCTGTGTTTCTCTCTGTTAAATAAATAAAATCTTAAAAAAAAAAAAAAAAAAGATGAAGCTTTCTGGCAACTGTAGGCAAATTACAGGGTGGCTCAGAAGTTCTGTAAGTGGGTTTCAGCTTTGTCTCTTCTCCCACCATCCCTTCTTTTCCTGACCTACCCCACAAAACAAAACAAAACAAAACAAAATTTAAAAAAACACAAACAATAAAACAACAAAAACTGATTAAGAAAATTATGTGAGGAGCACCTGGGTGGCTCAGTCGTTAAGCATCTGCCTTTGGCTCGGGTCATGATCTCAGGGTCCTGGGATGGAGCCCCACATCAGGCTTCCTGCTCGGCAGGAAGCAGCAGGCTTCTCTCACCCCCCCCTACTTGTGCTCCCTCTCTAGCTGTTTCTCTGTGTCAAATAAATGGATAAAATATTAAAAAAAAAAAAAGAAATTATTTGAAGACAGAGCACCTGGGTAACTTAGTCATTAAGCATCTGCCTTCCGCTCAGGTCATGATCTCAGAGTCCTGGGATGGAGCTCGGTATCAGGCTCCCTGCTCGGCAGGAAGCCTACTTCTCCCTCTCTCACTCCCCCTACTTGTGTTCCTTCTCTCGCGGTATCTCTCTCTGTCAAATAAATAAAATCTTAAAAAAAAAAAAAAGGAGGGGCGCCTAGGTGGCTCAGTTGGTTGGGCGACTGCCTTCGGCTCAGGTCATGATCCCAGAGACCCGGGATCGAGCCCCACATCAGGCCCCCTGCTCGGCGGGAAGCCTGCTTCTCCCTCTCTCACTCCCCCTGCTTGTGTTCCCTCTCTGGCTGTGTTTCTCTCTGTCAAATAAATAAAATCTTTAAAAAAAAAAAAAAAGGCTATTTTTGTAAATGTCCTTTGGACACCCTAGCTTGAAACCAGAGCACAGTGTGCACATAGATTGGTAGAACACATCATGTGAATTTTGATCTCAAAGCCAGCTTAGGGAAAGCCTCTGTAACCTTGTATTAGAAAGTGAGTATAGTACTAAACAACACAGGGAAATTATTTGACTTGAAATTGTGTTTTATCTTTCTTGTGCTTACAGTGTGTGTGTGTGGCAGGGGAGCAAACTTGCATAAGGCTGAAAAAATAAACAGCTTTTATGAAGGCAGTAGAGCTGTGGTGTGATTCTTCACTATATCTTTTTTTTTTTTTTTAAGATTTTATTTATTTATTTGACAGAGAGAGACACAGCTAGAGAGGGAACACAAGCAGGGGGAGTGAGAGAGGGAGAAGCAGGTCTCCCGCCGAGCAGGGAGCCTGATGCGGGGTTCGATCCCGGAGCTCTGGGATCATGACCTGAGCCAGAGGCAGGCACTTAACAACTGAGCCACCCAGGTGTCCTCATCTTGTTTTTCTTTTAAGATTTTATTTATTTATTTATTTAGAAGGCACGAGTAGGGGGAGGGGCAGAGGAAGAGGAGAGAGACTCAAGCAGACTCCACAGGGAGCCCCATGCAAAGCTCAGTCTCACGACCCTGAGATCACGACCTGAGCCAAAATAGAGTCAGACACTTAACCAACTGAGCACCCAGATTTCACTACATTGTAATTTTGCTCCAGAACCCGTAACTCCTCAGATACAAGAGCAATACCTTTCATCTTTTCAGTGATGATTAATTTCACAACTCAATCCACAGCTATAGTAGAGAAAAGAAACAGGAAATGGGGAAAAGGAGAAGAAATGTTCAAGTGATGACTGGACAAAAAACAAACAGGAAAACGGGGGTTGTAGAAGGGTGTTATATGAGAAAAAGTGTGGGTGCCTGAGAAAAATTAACTGAGTTGTTAGTTGTTAAAACGGGAAGAGGATGGGGGGAATACAACATTTACCCCACTTCTTTGTCCTCAGAAGGATAATGTCAGAAGAAAGTTTGTTCTAGATCATTCCTGGGTCAGTTACTAATAATAGGACAGCTTAGAAAGGGAGATATTTACTGACCTTTCTCAAGATAAATGTTCATGACTCTGAATATGTCTCTCCAAGCATTAATCAAGAGCGTTACATTTAATACATAAAGTATGAAATACTGCTTTCTCAAGTCCCTAAATTCTTGGAGTAAGGCACCATGGCTGTCACCATAACAACTTTAACATATGGCCTCAACCCACACAAGACTTTGTGGCACATCTTCAGACCAAACTACCTTATTTGACATAACTGAAGAATAATGCAGTAATCAAAGGGCTTTGTGACTTTATGCAGGCTTTGAAAAAGGGGTATGATTTTGAAAAGTGGACAGATGGGAAAGAAAGGCATTATTCAGAGGGAAGAGACAACACGAACTAAGATGTGGTGTTGAGAAAGAAATGGAGGAAGTAGAAGGGATGGTAAGGCATTGAACGTCGTGGGAGATAAAATGGAATCAGATGGGTAAGGCCAGATAATAGAGAACTGTTAAAAACAGAACACTTGGGGACTCCTGGGGTGGGTTGGTGGTTAAAAGTCTGCCTTCGATGGAGCACTGGGTGTGGGGCATAAACAATGAACCTTGGAACACTGAAAAAATAAAATAAATTATTAAAAAAAAAAAAGTCTGCCTTCGGCTCAGGTCATGATCCCGGAGTTCCAGGATCAAGCCCCGCATTGGGCTCCCTACTCGTTGGGAAACCTGTTTCTCCCTCTTTCACCCCGCCTGGTTTTGTTCCCTGTCTAGTTGTGTTTCCCTCTGTCAAATGGATAAATAAAATCTTAAAACAAACAAAACAGAACTTTTGTCCACTTGGTTTGATGGACAATCAAGAGAAGGTTTGGCATTTGTACCAAGGAATAACATCACTTTCTCTATCATTATGCCATGTAGGTCATTATTTGGGAGTGGAAGGATGGTAGAATATGAGTCTGTAGTTCTTTTGAGACAGAATGAGCCTGTTCAGAATGATCATGTGGATGAAAATGAATCCAAAAAAGGGCTCCAAAAAGAAATGACAGAGAAGCTGTGTTACCATAATACGATCACAGTTGCCAGAGAAATGACGAATCAAACATTTGGTGTTACCAGAAAGCAACAACGGAAGTGTTGTAGGGGGGCACCTGGGTGGCTCAGTCATTGAGCGTCTGCCTTCCGCTCAGGTCATGATCCCAGAGTCCTGGAATCGAGCCCCACATCGGGCATTCCCAATGCTTGTATTCCCTCTCTAGCTGTGTTTCTCTCTGTCAAATAAATAAATAAAATCTTTTTTAAAAAGTGATGTAGGGAAATCACAGCTTTTGGTTTTGGTTATTTATGTATGCATGTATGTATGTATTTATTTTTATTTGAGAGAGGAAGCACAAGCAAGGAGAGCAGCAGACAGAGGGAGAAACAGGCTTCCCACTAAGCAGAGAGCCCTATGCGGACTTAATCCCAGGACTCTGGGATCGTGATGTGAGCCAAAGGCAGCCACTTAACTGACTGAACTACCCAGGTGCCCCTGAAATCAACAGCTTTTGAACAAATACTCAAAAGAAAATGTTTCTCATGGATCTAAAATTAGTCAGATAAAAGAAATAAATGAGTTTATCAAGTTTGTGATTCAGAAACCTAGTCAAGAAATACCAACCGGCAAGGCAGTTATTTCTCTTAAAGTGTTTGCTGTTAACAAGAAGCATAGTGTCCCAGAATCTGAGTTCAAGGACAGTTTCAAGGGGTCTGGGAGGATGATGCTTCAGAGTGGGTCACCCTCACAGTGGAGAACCAATCTAGCTCCTCCTCAGCATCTGCTGAATGGTTTTGGTGCAAGACCCACCTTGCTGCAGTCTAGCTTCAGGTGTAGCCGCGTGGGACGTGGGGCAGAGAGGCGGGTTTTCTAAATGGATTTTTCTGTAGCAGTGAACAGAGCAGACTAGAAACTTATTATGCAACCTGTCCCCTCAAAAAAGGAAAAAGGGAGAAGAGCTTACCATATCTGTTGTTTTTGAAGGGCTGTACAGTAGCCAGAGAGAGAATGCCCTCCGTGTGAGTGTATGCGTTCAAAAAAGAGGCTACAGGGAATGTGAACTTGCTTCAGACTAGTTTGTGATTGTATGGGGAAGAATGTGTGGAGTTCTTGTTTAAAAACAAAAACCAAGCATGCTGATTTTAGATTATTTTTTTATGGATATCACCTGTCACAGGGGAAAATGTTCTATAAATGTACCGACCTGGTGTATGTGAAATAATGATTTCCGAAGGTATGGTCTGGACATTGGTAACCAGTTGTGTTAAGAATCCGTACTGACTGGGGCGCCTGAGTGACTCAGTCAGTTAAGCATCCAACTCTTGGTTTCAGCTCAGGTCATGATCTGAGGTTGGTGAGGTGAAGTCCCACATCAGGCTCCACCCTCAGTGCAGAGTCTGCCCAAGTTTCTCTCTCCCCACTCTGACTGGCTGCTTGCTGGCAATCGTGCACTGGGGCCACGTGGAAAATTGGAAACTCCATTATGTTTTTGGCATAGGATTTCATCTCTGTACATTGATAGAGGCTTCCAAAGGGCTGCAGATAAAAAGTAGGACTGGTGGTGAACTTCAGCGGTGAGATGATGCAGAAGAGGAAGACTTGAACAATAGCAAAGACAAGACTGCAAATAAATAGCAAGGACATCTATGATTAAAAATTTGAGCAATTTTTGGTGGGTGACTTAGTGGTTAAGCGTCTGCCTTCGGCTCAGTTCATAATCCCAGAGTCCTGGGATCAAGCCTTGTATCAGGCTGCCTGCTCGGTGGGAAGCCTGCTTCTCCCTCTCTCACTCCCCCTGCTTATGTTCCCTCTCTCACTCCCCCTGCTTGTGTTCCCTCTCTCGCTTTGTTTCTGTCAAATAAAGAAATAAAATCTTTTAAAAAAAAATCATAGATTTTCAAATCTCTTGGAATCAGTTTCAAGGCATGGCCATAGGGAACTGTATTTTTAATAAATTTCCAGATGAATTTATATACTCAGTCAATTTCAGGAAGCACTGAGTTATGCCTATTCGATGTGTCTGAATGTTGGCAAGCTGTCATACGTTAAGCTAATGTGTTACGTGGAATTTTCTTGTTCAAGTAATAGATGTTACTATATCATGTGGCAGAAGTACAATAAATATTAATGTTGATGAACTCATAATTTTAGAGTTTATAGCTTATCCTTTGTGTGGGATTTTCCTGTCTTATAAAAGGTATTAGATATCACCATGTGGAAGTAAAGACACACTCAAAACTTAAACAGTATTCCACATCCTCATCTCAGGTGTGCTTTTCTAGTTTATAGGAGAGTATCAGTCCTGTTAAAGGCTTTCTTCAAAAAAAAAAAAAAAAAAGGCTTTCTTCGTATGTTTGGTATCTGTACTTTACATCCTGTTTTCCTTCCACGAATGCAAATCCTCAAGGAGACTTATCTAAGGACATTTACGTGTGTCCTCTCAAAGTACTGTAACTTCTACAGCGATCTTTGTGTTGTTCAAGTTGTACATAGATTTTATCCAAAGGTCAGCTGAGAAGTATCTTAGAAGGAAGGCACCTTTTCCTCTTAATGGTTATTTTTTTCTTTGGGTAAAGATCTCACAGTTGCAATCCATGGTGTTGTAATAAAACTGTACGTAGTCCAGTGCCTGTTACATGTTGCAGAATATAGAGTCTCAAAAATATCTAAACTGGCTTGTTGCTTTGCTTTTTAAATAACTGGTGGTTGTTTCTGCTTCTCCAGACCTGTTGGTCTTTTTGTTGTAAATAAGTTTGGTTACAGTTCCCAAACAAGAAACAAATCACACTGTCCTGCATTTCTCAAAAATTGTTGATAATCTAACTAGGCAAGACAGAAAGACACAAAATGTAAGTGTACCACACACTGCCTTGCAATATCACAGCACAGGATAGAACTTGAATTCTTGGACGCCTGGGTGGCTCACTGGGTTAAAGCCTCTGCCTTTGGCTCAGGTCATAATCTCAGGATCCTGGGATCGAGGCCCTCGTTGGGCTCTCTGCTCAGTGGGGAGCCTGCTTCTTCCTCTCTGCGTGCTTCTCTGCCTACTTGTGATCTCTCTCTCTGTCAAATAAATAAATAAAATCTTTTAAAAAAGCAACAAAAAAACCCCTGAATTCCTAGGAAAGAGAGTTAAGAATTGATAAACTTATGAACAGATACAGTTGCTTTTCCCTCTAACAGAGAGGGAAGAATGTCTGACCATCTTCCTGGCATCTTCTAAGAAAGGCACACACATGTCTCTCTACTTCTTTCTTCATTTCCCTCACAGGCATCTTCCTACGTAACCCTCCCCCCACCACTTCTTTTGCACATTGTTGTGCCTAAATGTTACTTCTCATGAGCGTCTTTAGCTTTTCTTGAGATATGTCTCAGACTGCTGAGGCAGATAGAATCAGCACAGCTGACTGTGCATAAGAGGAACTAGGATCAAATCAGATTCAGACTCTCAGGGGACTCCTGCCTTCTGGTCAGGAGAAGATGGGAATTTGTGTTGGCTTAGGCTCTGGGAATCAGTTTATTTTCCCTTCTGTGTCCCAGGGGGCCTTCCCAGGGGGCCTTCCAAGTCTCACTTTGCCCCTGCCTCTGCATCTCTGGTGCCACTCTCATCCTCTCTTCTGCCCCGAGCAGGCAGCAAGCTCAAGCGAGTGCCTGCATTTTACTCCAGGGGAAAGAATTGAGGCACAGAACACATGTACTGGCAAGATGAATCACATCCCATCCTCAACTCTTATGTCCCTAGAGAGACACAAGCCTAATCTGTACATTTCCTGGGGCTTCCTTTGGTTGTGCTTCTTTGATTCAGACCTTTCTTCTTGGCTCTGTTCTTTAAAGTTCTTCATAACCCAAGGCTTGGCTGCCACTCTTAGAACATCACCTGCGCACTTGAATTTCTAGAGGAGAAAAGGCCTTTCCTCTGAAAGTGTCTCGTTCTTTTGATCCTTCCCCTCTTCTCCTTATTTCACCACTTCCCTTGAAACTGCTGTTTCAAAAACAGTATTCCCAACCTGTGAAGTCTCCACTGAGCTCTGCCTGTGTACACACCGCCATTCTATTCCTCCTTTGTCCTGTCCCTTGCCGCAGGGCTCAGGAGAAGTTGGTCTTCTACTCCTAAGCCTTTTATTCCACCTCCATTTTCCCTTGCAAGTTCTGTTCAGGAACGTATAGAGCGCATTTGCTTGTTATCAGTAAACATTGTCTTTTTTTTTAATTAAATATTTTATTTATTTATTTGACAGAGAGAAACACAGCTAGAGAGGGAACACAAGCAGAGGAACTGAGAGAGGGAGAAGCAGGCTTCCTGCTGAGCAGGGAGCTCAATGCGGGGCTCCATCCCCTCTCCAGGATCATGACCTGAGCCGAAGGCAGTCACTTAACCAACTGAGCCACCCAGGCGCCCCAATAAACATTGTCTTAATATTTGAGTTTGTATAGTTATATTTTAATAAGAGCTTTGCTGTCATGTTTGGAGATTGGTCCTCAAGTCCAGCTTACTATGGGGATGCTTATTTCTCGGTATTTACCATTCAAGACCAGACATAGATGAGTATGTGTACTAAATAGCATAGCTTAAAATTTTTTTTAAAAAAACATCTTAAAATTTTTTTATGGAAACTGTTTTGCTAAAACCATGCTGCAAATGCACCGGCCAGGCTGTTAGAAGGCTTTGCCAGAGCTCATGTTTGAGCTGTTTGTTGAGAATGTGGTGTCTGACCCTGAGAGGTGATCTTGTTTACTGTAAGTACCAGCGCGGAACTTGGCTGTAGTTCCTAGTCAGGCCTCCAGTGCTTTTGATGAGGTCATGGTCTCTACTGTATTTTTGCCTGGCTGAGACTCAGTTATAGTAAAATAGTCATCCAGAAATATGTCTGATCAATATTCATCTATTAAATCTGCTCTCTTTACTTTCATTTCAGATTTGTCCAATATGTGCAGCATTACCTGGAGGCGATCCTAATCATGTCACGGATGACTTTGCAGCTCATCTTACACTTGAACACAGAGCCCCTAGAGATTTAATATCCTTTTAAGAGGCAAGAAGGGATAGAGTTGTTTGTAATGTTTGTTTTTTTGGTTGTATTTAAGGACAGTATACCTGAAGAGAAAAAGTAACCTCCAAATTATTTTAATTTGACCTTTCCTAACAGTGACTCAGTGTTGAGATGCAATTTATTTCTCTCTTTATATGCTGTGACTGTCACATGAACAGTGCTCATTAAGTGAAGGTTGCTCATCATCTCTTTACAGTCAGATTTTTTAAGACCATTTAACTGGGTTATAACTTTTCAGCAGGGTGTTATCATACAAAAGAGGAAAATGCTAATCCAAATTAGAATCTGAGTAAATATAAAGAGAATTTATTTGCTTCCCCTCCATGTGTTCTGTTGCCTTATCCTATTACCGGTGGAATGATGAGCAGGGATGCATGTTGGGTTGGAGTCCCCTTCTCTGGAGACCACCATTCTCTGCCAGTCTCTGAGTAGGACAGCATAAGATCATGTCCAGCTCCAAGGACCTTCCCTGCTTTCCTTCCTGCTTCTCCTTTGCAAATCTATCTCAGCTGTTGCTGGTGATGTTCCCTGTAACCCAAGAGATGAGTGACCCACTAGAGTAACTAATTTTATACATTCTGTGCTGCTTATTTCAAGTTCTGAATTGTTTTTCTATGGCTATCACCTGTTAACTTAGGGGTCTGTTTTCATGTAAAGGTTTCAGTGTTCACTGCAGTTTGACGTAATTCAAGAGCTAATCACAACATTTCTGTTTGCCAGACTTTATTCTGATTCCTTTGATTGCCTCCCAGCAATCATAATTCAACCTTAGTCCTGTTGAGGAAGAAACTGGTTTAATGGTTTACTCGTTCCACAGCTCCCATCCCGTGCTTACAGTTTCTCATTTTCTGATTGGAATATGGTCCCTCAAAGTTAGGGAAAGATGAGAAAACTAGTGGAAAGATAAACACATGGAACCAACCTAAGAAATTAGAATGTCACCCGGACGTGAGCCAATCAAGAAGCTAGTACTCACTGAACAGAGGAAACCACTTTTCCTCTCTAAGTGCTGAGAACACTGAAAGCATAATGAAGAAAGTGTGCTGTTTGTTGGGTTTTTTTTTTTAAGAAAATAAGAAAACCCAGATGGGCCAAGACTACTTAAGTCTTTGAATCACTTCACATTTTACATAAAGGAATCTTATAATTATAATAATACCCAGTACCCAGAGGGTTATGCTTGATCCCTGTTTCACTCTGTCTTCATGGAGAAGCTAGGCAAATAACTCCAAGTCAAGCTGTTATCCTGAACTTTTTTTTATCCTGAGCTTATTCAGCAAGTTCAAGGGCCTCTAGTGAAGTTGGTATCCATTCAATAGAATGTTTCACATCACCTGCTATCATTTTTGTGAAATATTTATGAGAATCTCTGGTTATCAAGAGAAGATTAAATTATGCAAAACATAAGAATAAAAGGCATCTGCTACATTTTAGATTCCTAACGAGTATTACCATGAGGTTCTGGAAAGCAGAATGTTGACATTTCGGTTATCCTAGAAATGTACTCATTTTTCAGGTATTTCAAGTGCTGCTGTGGGGCAACTTTGTGTGTCGTGAAGGTGTGGCTTCTCTCCAAGCCTCGTAAGCACCAGAGCTTTTTTCTTTTCAACTGTTCTGATGGAACTCTTCCTAAAGTGTACTTTTTACACACAGATGCTTTTGAAAGACAAAATACAGTGATCATAACATCACTTTCTGTAGAACCTGAGCCATGGTCCAGAATACCATGATGAGACAGGGCACATTCCGGTGGCCCCTGAGGGCTTTCTGGAGCTGCTCAGCTTGTCCCTCAGTGACTCCACAGTCATCAGCTGAAGACTGGGAGGCCAGCAGGAAATTATTCTTCACGATGCAGATGTTCTGCGTGCTGCTTTGAAAGAAGACTCTTACAATGAGAGCTGGCTTTTCCCATACATCTGCCACTGTGGAAACGCAAGATTATCTTCATGAGTTTGGGCGGCCATGTGGTCTTCAGGATGTTCGTTAGTTTGAGTCAGCTGCAGAAGATTGGGGTGGGGGGTGCTGCTGGCAATGTGACTTGTTGAGAAATGTGGTATTACTGTCTGTGTGTCCACTTCTTCAAGAAAATGCACTCTAGTTTCGTTATGCGGCAACACTGAAGAAGAACTTGAGGACAGATTCAAACTAGTAACCAAAAGGAGTCTTTTACTCCTGAATTTAAATTGTTCCTGCTATTCCTTTCTCATTACAGATAATAATTGAGATCTGATTAGCACAACTCTCCTCAGGTATTAAAATTGATTCTTATTAATTCTGGTTACTTCCATATAAACGTATATGCCATTCAGTACTGAGGTCAGGGGAAGGAGACCCCTCACCTGGTGACTTTCACCCCATCTGGTTATTGTAGCTGGAGCCTAGGAAGAAATTGCTGCCTATCTGGAAAACCTTTTTCCCCTTTGAAAACATACACACGTACAATATATATACACTCACTCATTGCTTTATATTTGAGAGTCTTTTTTTAGAGTTAATAACCCTCATAGACATGGTTGTGACATTTGCATCTAAATTAAATGTGCTGTTTTTAAAGGTTTACAGTTTGGGAAATCTACATATCTAGCAAAGGCTCAAGTGATTTTCTTTTTTCTTTCTGTGAAATACTTGGGTTCTTTTCTTAACATTGGAGTTATGATGAATCGAGTGGTGTTCGACATGTACGTAGAATGTTTCACCCTGGCCGGGGATTAGGAGGTCCTCGTGCTCGTAGATCAAACATGCACTTTACTAGCAGTTCTACTGGTGGACTTTCTTCTTCTCAGAGTTCATATTCTCCAAGCAATAGGGAAGCCATGGATCCTATAGCTGGTAAGTTAGTTGCACGTTCATAGAAGAAACAGCCAGGGAGGGGGCCTTGCTTTACAAGTTTTTGTTGCAGTTTGTGTTTTTAAATCTCTTCACCATCCTCCTGTGTTCCTTCACAAAATTCTCCTAAATCTTACAAAATATTGTAAAAGTAGACAATGTAAAGTAGTTCATAATATTCTCGCATTTCCTTAAGTACGTAGAGCAGAAGATAATAAGAAATGGTTCTGGGGGGGCGCGCCTGGGTGGCTCAGTTGGTTAAGCTACTGCCTTCAGCTCAGGTCATGATCCCGGAGACCCGGGATCGAGTCCCACATCGGGCTCCCTGCTCGGTGGGAAGCCTGTTTCTCCCTCTCTCACTCCCCCTGCTTGTGTTCCCTCTCTGGCTGTGTTTCTCTCTGTCAAATAAATAAAATCTTTTAAATAAATAAATAAATAAATAAATAAATAAATAAATAAATAAATAAATAAATAAAATCTTAAAAAAAAAAAAAAGAAAAGAAATGGTTCTGGGTTCTCTGTGGCCTCTGTTGAAACCCAAGAAAATGATAAAAGATTTCAGAGTTGAAAGACCTCCAGAATCCCAAGGTTGAACCTCCACAAGCACAGATAATAAGCCTAATTGACATGACTAAAGAATTAAGCTCTTCTCATAGAAGAAAGTAAAGTAGGAATTTCTCTGTGCTTGGCCTTGATTTGAGAACTATATTCTTAGGGAACATACTGAAAAGTACATGTTAATAGCTTAGAAAAATCTTGCTTTAAAAAAGCAACAACATTTGAACATGCAGTTCACAGCCAAGTCCATTGGCTCTAATACATGGCCACCCTGGGAAGCCAGCAGCAGAGCACAGGGGTTGGGAGTCAAAACACAAGGTCAGAAGTCACAGTAGCCTGAGACTAACACACCAAGCACAGATAGGCAGTAAGATCCTGGCAAGCCTGTGCAAGTTCTGAAATGTGTGCGTGTGGTTTTGAGTATGTATCTGGAAGTTGTGACACAGCTTGTCGAACACCCGGAGACACTGATAAGTGTAAATCTAATAGCAGCTGAGAACAGTTTTACTCATAAAATGTTCTTAAAAATGTACAAACATAAAGATATAAAATCTGAATTCCGAAAGTGCTTTGGGCATTTGCATGTGCACTAAGCCCTATAAACCGAGTTTTGGGAATTGTATTTTATTTTTTAAAGATTTTATTTGTCAGAGAGAGAGCACAAACAAGCAGGGGAGCAGCAGGCTGAGGCAGAGGGAGAAGCAAGGTCCTTGCTGAGCAAGCAGCCCAGTGTGGGACTCGATCCCAGGACCCTGGGATCATAACCTGAGCCAAAGGCAGCCGCCCAACAACTGAGCCACCCAGGTATCCAGTTTGAGGGATTTTTTAAAAACACTTATTCATCCAAAGGGAAAATTTAGCTACTGTTTTTGGTAGCAGGCTCTAAAAGTTAATTTCTAGAAGCAAAATTCAAAAGTGAGAAATTCTCTCCATTTGGTTTTTTCTCTCAGTAAAAATTTATTTTAGTGGTAGACTCTATGAAAGAATGATGTAAGAGTCCCTGGGATAAAACAGCAGTGAGCAAGAAAACAGAAATGTACCCTGTTAATGAGTTTTAATGATGAAGAGCATTTGCCAACCAGGGAATGTCTATGCCGCAGTCATCAATCCCATGTAAGCTGGGAGAACCCCCCCCATCTCCCCTCTCCCACACATACACACAGGACAAAGCAATTCCTGCACTTGATTTAGAATGAGAAGTCAGGGATACAGGTCCACGTTGCTCTTGATGAATACAACCTTTTTGAAACGAGTCTGGATTGTAACAGGCCGCTAACTAGGCCGTGCAGTCAGGAGCCAGTCAGCCTCGCTGAGCATTGGCAGTGCTACTCACTGCAGTGGTACACGGGTACTCTCAAAGGACAGTACCAGAAAGTACCAGAGACAGAAGGCAGAGGTGAGTGGTGCAAAGCGTCATGGATAGAAATGATCTAGGCCTCTTGGATACAATTCTGATCATCATTCAATCATTGCATAAATGTTAGAGGCCTACTATGTGTTGGACACTGTTCTAAGAACTGGGAGTATCATAAATGGTAGACTTGATCCCTGCCTTCATGGAGCTTGTGTTGAGAGGATTTATATTATGATCGGATCAGTAGATGATCCACTTTAATTTACTAAATACTGAGAGAAAGTATAGCTGAACTAGTCCATTAAGTAACAATCTGTTATGTTTTACTTAATAATTTGAGTGCCTGGGTGGCTCAGTCATTAAGTGTCTGCTTTCGGCTCAGGTCATGATCCTGGAGTCCCAGGATCGAGCGCCACTGCATCGGGCTCCCTGCTCAGCAGGAAGCTCATTCCCCCTGCTTGTGTTCCCCCTCTAGCGGTGTTTCTCTCTGTCAGGTAGATAAATAAAATCTAAGGAAAAAAAAAAAAGTATGTGGGTTAATTGTATTTGCATTCCCCATACACAACAGCTCCTGCCTCCAGGAGGCATTCTGAAAGATACTGAGTGGCACCTGGCTGGCTCAGTTGGTAGAGCATACAACTCTTGATCTCAGGGTCATGAGTTCGAGCCCCACATTGGGTATAGAGATTACTTTAAACAAAAATAAAGGTATTGAGCTCTAAGCTAAAACTTCATGTTACCGTGGATACCTGCGTATTGACAGTCATTTCTAAGGTTTTCCGATCTTTAGCGTTTTGTTTTCCACAGTGTTTTAAGGAGACATTAATCACCTTCATTTCCTTTGGCAGAGCTTTTATCTCAGTTATCAGGAGTGAGACGTTCTGCAGGAGGACAGCTTAATTCTTCTGGTCCTTCCGCTTCTCAGCTACAACAACTGCAGATGCAACTGCAGCTGGAACGGCAGCACGCCCAGGCCGCACGACAGCAGCTGGAGACCGCCCGCAACGCAACCCGGCGTACTAACACAAGCAGTGTCACCACTACAATCACACAGTCCACAGCAACAACCAACACAGCTAACCCAGAAAGCAGTCAGCAAACTATCCAGAATTCCCAATTTCTTTTAACAAGGTAGTTCATTTATCAGTACAGCTTTGTTTGAGAAGTAATGTTTCATTAAGCACCACACAGTCTGCAATGATCTTTTCTCTTTCATGCCTTAAGTATGTTCTTGGATACTCGGCCTTTGAGCAAACCCTTAAAACTCCTAAGTCTGTCAAAACTGCATATTCAAGATTTCCCCAAGAATATGAAAAATATTTTAGAGAAAGGAATGCTGGTGATCTCATGACAGCAGTAAATTATCATCAAATGTGAATGTTTTTCCCTGTTTCCTGCAAAACTGAACCCTAAAAAAACCTGAAAACCAAAATACCGAATCAGTACATTTTGGGGACATATTAGGTCCATTTGTTGTCATAATTAGCCATGCTTTTTTTTATTGCCAATTTCAGTTAGCTGTGAAATATTACAGGTACAAGAGGTACAAAGATACAAGAGAGGATTTCATAACATAGTAGTTTTTTTCTGAGAACTTCCAAAAAAGCAGGATTTAAATTCTTATAGTTGCCACAAACAAAAGTAATAGTTTTAAGAAACAGTATACCATGGTTTAAAAAAATAGTCTGTACACATAGTGAATGGTTTTACGGGATGGAGTCGAGTTTACCTGCTTCTGGAAACTGCCATCAGCCACCAAACATTCCTCTCCCAAGTCTGTTGGCATTTTATGTGACTTTGAAGAATATAAAGGATTTTAGGAAAAGCAATGATGGGTAGACTTAGGCTCAACAGGTAATGAACCTGGACTGATCTGGGCCTTTAATGGAGCAGAGGGGAATATAAAGTACAAACTGTGAAGTGAAGGAGAAAATTAGTGTGATGTACCAGTTATCTCCAAACTAACAGTAGAAGACAGTATTATTTCTCTGTATTTTGTCATACTTTTTCATAGTTCCGTTAGTACAGTGGCACATATGCATAGTGGTAAATAATCTGTTGTGGATTGCAGAATAAACAAATGTTTGTAGACCCCTGTCTAGAGCCCCAGGTTTGCCACTCATTAGTTTCGACCTTAGGCAAGTTACTTAACTTCTGAACCTCAGTTTTATCATCGGGAGGCCCTGAATTTGGCCTCAGGAGGAGGGTTGTTTTGAGGATGAAACAGTTTCAGTATGTGTATGGTCTGGCTCAGTTAATGGTTCCCATTATGATCCTTTGTTATGGATCGAAGGAGGAACCTTCAAGTCAGGGAATGTACCTTTGGGTTATCTCTATGAAGTCAGTAACCGTGCGGAGTTATTACCGGAAATGTAAAATCGCAGAGCCACCGATGGATCCACCCTGCTGCCCTGTAACCTTTCCTGTATAGAGCTACCAACTTGCCAGAGCTAGATACTGACCACAGATGGGAGACCTGACAGTGTATCCACTGAGAGTTCACTGAGCTGTGGGTGGATTGAATGGCTTTGGAAAAGACATCTTACCACCCTTGACCCATTCTTTTTTTTTTTTTTTAGCCCCAAACTCAGTGATTGGGATTTTTCTCTCCATAGTTATTTTGCACCAGACACCCAGTCCTAGGACATGGTATGGGTAGTCTTTGAGTTGCCTTCCTTGGATTCTGGTTGTAGTTTCTTGAAGAATCCCTTTAGTCACCTGATATAGGACATTGCACAGTACCTTGCAGTCTGCAGACCACTCTCCCCATCTTCCATTGTATCATTTAATCTTGACTCATATGATCTCTTTTAGGCAGTATTTCCTAAAAATGTTCGGAACTTGATATGTTATTCTAAGGAACGTATATAGTTACTTATGGTCAGTTTTTTCCCTGATGAATAATTTTGGGCAAAACTAAATAACAAAAGTATTTATTGTTGAGCTTCTCAGAACTTTAAATATATTAACATGCATTGTGAATCTTCAAGATAAGAGAGCCTCAAGGCTGGCACGTTTCCAAAGACGGCCTAGTCTCTGGTCACATAGTCAGTATGTGATGTATGTAGGGCCCAGGCCTTATCTTTGGATCCAAGGGGTAACAGTATTGATGTAAGTGTGGGGAATTCATCACAGCATAACAAAGGTGACAACTTAGAGCCAGGCGTTCCAATAGTAGGCTTCAGAGTCTGAGTTTTGCCACCTGTGAAGCTTGCACGGGGTTGGACATTGTGGAAATTGACCCTGCCATGGTTCGTTGCCATTTTACCAATAAGATCTTTTCTTTTTAACCCACACAGGTTGAATGATCCTAAAATGTCAGAAACAGAGCGCCAGTCCATGGAAAGCGAGCGCGCAGACCGCAGCCTGTTTGTCCAAGAGCTCCTTCTGTCCACTTTAGTGCGTGAAGAGAGCTCGTCCTCCGACGAGGATGAACGGGGGGAGATGGCAGATTTTGGTGCTATGGGCTGTGTAGATATTATGCCTTTAGATGTTGCTTTAGAAAACCTAAATTTAAAAGAGAGTAATAAAGGAAATGAGCCTCCACCACCTCCTCTTTGATGACATCCCAATTCGCAGACAATGTCCTCTGTGCTGTATTTGCCAATGAAAGTGGACAACAACTATCTTGGGTTTGTTTGGTGATTGTAATTTCAGGTCTGTCACTCTTGTTACATTGTGTACATTCAAAGGAAGAGAGAAAATATATATGATAATCATTTCCACTTAACTAATTTTTACTTCTAGCAGGTAAATGTAGGTAGCAGTGCAGGGATGATCTCTGCTTCCGTACCTTGACATGCAGAAGGCTCTGCTAATACTCCACATTCAAACTGAAGAGGAAAATTGAAATCTCTAATGAAGCTGCTGTGTGTATTTATGAATATTAATGAATAAAAACTGCTTGGATGGTTTACCTTAACTACTGCATGAGGTTTTTTGCAGCGTGCATGAGTTTTAGTGACCTTGCTATTTAAAAAATTAAATACAAGGAGTAAAACTTAAACAAACATAAAAAGCCCAAAGCTTTCCTGAGCATTATTCAATGGTTACGCGGCAGAAGAGTTATGCGGTGAAGTAGCTTTTGAATAATGTCCGCCCAAGTCGTCTTTCTTGTGTGCCTCCTACGCACAAAGCCAGCTCTGCAGCCGAGTCTGGGGGTCATAGCCAGGGGTCACACTCTGCCCTGTGTGGCTGTCCTGTTGCTCTGTTAGTCATCCTACCTGTGTGGAGCTCAACCTGTCTCTCTAAACTCATCTGTACAAGCCACACCAGTAAAGCGACTGTTGGAATCTGCTGCGGGGCGAGCGTGTGCCCTCAAAACGAAGCCTGTTCATATGTGTTTAAAGTTTTTACTTGTGGTTGTTGAAATTTTTTTCCAATTGTTAAATATGTTTTATTCAGGTGTAGATGAATTTCATTTATTCACTGTTCAACAGAGTTAACCTGAATTATGTTGTCTTTGTTTTTGAAAATCTCACATTCTCAATCATATTTTGCTTTATTTATGTACTTGCTTCATAGTTTGCTGAGACAGATCAGATCAGGGGAGCTTTGAGGATTTGCCTTCCCATTTTTGTCAGTATATCACAACCAAATTCTTAAGACTAACTCTAGCTAGCACCTTTTATTTATTGGTTTTTTTCTGGCATAAAAGTAAAGCCTTTTAATTGAATCATGCCACCTATATGCCTATATTATTAATCTTATGTGTAAAAAACAAAATGTACAGCGTTTTTGGGGTTGTTTTGGGGTTTGGAGGGCTCGGGATATTTTTTATTTCCTGTTTCAGTTTTTGTGCAGTCTTTCACAATAGCTCCAAGGCAGGAACAGCGGGTTCAGGGGTTGGGGGGCAGTTTTTGGAATGTAAGGACTTTTAAAAAAAGGTGCGCACAGCTTCTGATAAATTTATAACTAGACTTAATCATGTCTTGTTCCAGTTCTCCTTTCTCAAGTCTCCTCTCTTTCTCCTGTCGTCCTTTTCCTTTCCCATCTGTGTTTCTCCGTTCCTCCAACATGACAAGCATACAGACTTGAACACCCTCCGGTGTTCTTCCAAGAACTGTGAAGTCCATGTTCATCCAAATGTAACCAAAAAAGAAGTCACCCCACATGTCTAAAAACTGTTGCTTCTCCTCCTCTGAAACTTCAGACTCCAACAATTTCCAAATATAATAGCATTGTTTTCTTTAGTTTCTGTGATGGAAGATGTTTTCAAGGAACATTTTACACCCGGCTTCTAGTTCTACCAGAAGTCAAGTCCAGTAGGGATTTTCTTTTCTTTTCTTTTCTTTTTTAATTGGTTGTTGAGACATTTCAAAAACCAGTTTTCAAGCTGTGGTCTTTTCAAACACATCTTCTGCACATAAGTCACACATTTCAATAAAGCATTTTCAAGACTGTTGATCACTTGAATTTCTTTGCTGTTGGTGAATTAGCCTAATCATTATGCAGGAATAGTATTATCTCTTATCCAGGAGATTTTTTTTTTTTTCCTTTTCCTGCTAAACGTGGAGGTCCTGATTTTGTGTGAATGCATTACTTTGGATGTGAGAAATAGGAATTGCCAATACTGTGCTTTCCCTTTTCTGCACAAGTATAAGTCCATTCAGGGCAGTTTAATTTAGATGATCAGTTGAACACTTCAGCAGACCTAAAGTTTCATAAGATTCCATCTCATGTAGAATACTGTATATTATTTTTTTACCAAATATTTTACAAATACCTCACCTCATCCTGTATGTAATCAATAATAATGTATTTTAGGCTAGAAAGACACAGACTATCAATATAAAAAATATATTTAAGCCCTTCAAATTCTTGTGTCCTTTTTCTTTAGTTTCCGAATTAACATCATGTTATTGGATTTACTGAATAAAAATAATGGCGAAGATTTTGAGATGCAGAGGAGACAATCAGTATACCATTGTTTGTTATTACCACACCGTCAAATTTCTGAGAGCCAGATCCTGCTTTTGTAGGGTTTTTGTTGAGTTTTGAGTATGTAGGGCATAAGTTGGAAGTGTTCTTTCTGTAGTGCTTGTCTCTACTTCCTGCTTGGATATAATTTAACTCTTTCTGCTCAAGATGTTCTAGGAGTTTAATGTCATGACTCATAGGGAACCCCCAAAAAATTGATAGTGAAGAAGATGACCTCTGGCAAAAGTTGGAAACTACTTGTTTCTATTTCTATATGAATTACAGAGTAGAAGATGCAGTGTGTTTAAGAATCCCAAGTTAATTCCTGCAAAGCCATCATTGTGTGTAGGGTAGCGACAGACATCACACTCCTGGGTGATTCACCATGGAGAACCATGGAATTTGGAATTTGACTGAAATGTGGAATCAACCTCATTACTTCCTCAGATTGTTTTCATTCATGTATTTTCCTACAATATTTCAGCTATTTTGAACAAGGAGAAATACCTATGCTTTTATAGCCACAGTCGTAAGGTTCCATTTCTAGTTGGCTACAGTGAGATGTGTGGATTTATATTTAGGTTTTGTTATTTTAAAAAGAAAACAACTGGAGCCTGAGTTTGTTACTAAGGAGTAGCCAATTCTTCCATTTATTGGACTCAGGTAATATAAAAGAAAGTCCTCCTCGCTAGGGCCCCCCAAAGAAATGCAGTTTAGAATAGCAGAGAAGTAACACGAACATCCATCCCATTGTCTATTTAAAGCAAATAGAAGGGAGGTGATCAAGAGGAAGCGTAGCAGAAGGAGGTGGCTGGAGGAAAAGGGTCTTTTGCATGGGATCCCTGCCCCTGGAAAAGTGTCAGAAGTCTAAGGGAGCTGGGGGCTAGCGTGGCGAGGACAGCCCTGCGAACCTGGACTGTAACCGAACAGTGTTACAAAAGTAGACACCAAAACCTCTCCAACAAATGCATCTGGCTTAGGGAAGTCTACAGTGACATTTATGGGGAATGCTCGCACTATTGTGGAGGCACACATGAACTTCATTCCATGTGTGGTAGTAGGTAAAACAGGTACGAGCACGTTCCACTGGCGGTGGTAGCACCCTGGCCCACAGGCCAGAGCCCCAGAGGCTCGTCGGGGCTCTTCAAAGAACTCCACTGGGCCCGTTAAGCCCAGTGGGCCTCTCACCCTCACACGGGAACCGAAGCCCTGTCTCCAGCCGGGAGTGGGAAGACATCAGGGTGGGAGACCAGGACGAGCAGGAGTTTGCAGACCTTTGGGCCCCTTGTGACAGTGTCAGGAAATGCTGTGGCTTTCAACATGGCCTTATCCGAGTAATTGCATCCCGGTGTTCCAAAGTCCTGTTAAGTGACTTTGTTTTTTCAGAATAGGGTAAAAACCAAATCCCTTATGCCCTCAGTGTCAACCATGCTTCAGCCTCTCAGCCATGCTTTGTCTTTGAGTAGTACTCATTAACTCAGCTCTTCTGTGTTCAGGCCTACCTCTGTTTAAATAATTGTTCTAGAAATAAAATAGATGAGCTTGGGGAGTTCCCTGTGTAAGGAACCCCACAGCACACCTAGGGTATAGACGTTCGCTGCCCCCCCCTCAACTTTGTTAACATTCAAATTAGAGGACTCATCTCAGGGATGTGGGCCCGACTCCCAAACCCACTCGAGACCCACACAGCATCTGGGCCCTTGTTGTCAGGTGGGTTGCACCTTAGGGTCCTCAAAGTACAAAGTAGGGTTTTACAAAGTCAGCTGAACTGACAGCAACTGGTCAAAGGTCATTCAATCAAAAAGAACCCCTGAGGGGCACCTGGGTGGCTCAGTTGGTTAAGTGACTGCCTTCAGCTCAGGTCATGATCCTGGAGACCCGGGATCGAGCCCCACATCGGGCTTCCTGTTTGGCGGGAAGCCTGCTTCTCCCTCTCTCACTCCCCTGCTTGTGTTCCCTCTCTGGCTGTGTTTCTCTCTGTCAAATAAATAAATGAAATCTTAAAAAAAAAAAAAAAAAAAAAAAAAAAAAAAAAAAAAAAAAAAAAA
>PITA01013375.1:0-10420 GCA_004023965.1 Spilogale gracilis | reverse complement strand
GGCTGCTCCTTGGCACGCGGGCCTTGCCAGACCCTACTGCGTGCACACGCGGGATTTAAAAAGCCCGTGGGCCATGCGCACAAACCCCTCTGAGGGCTCCCTGCCTCAGGCCTACCCTGACAGTTTTACTCTACTAGGCTAAGAGGTCTTTACGAATCCTTTACAAAGCACCAGCAACCTGCTCTTCACTTTGTTTCCTGTGGTCTCCATAAACCATCACCAGGGTCCTCTCCCATCACGACTACTTTCCATCACGACTACTTTCTGAGCTCTCAGGAGGTGTAGAACTTTGGGCTAAGCCCGAACATCAATTACAACTTGCGATTTTTAAGATTTTTTATTTATTTGACAGAGAGAAACACAGGTAGAGAGGGAACACAAGCAGGGGGAGTGAGAGAGGGAGAAGCAGGCTTCCTGCCGAGCAGGGAGCCCGATGTGGGGCTCGATCCCGGGTCTCCAGGATCATGACCTCAGCTGAAGGCAGTCGCTTAACCAACTGAGCCACCCAGGCGCGCCACAACTTGCGATTTTTACAGACATTTCCCCTCAAGAAAATTTCTCAGAAACAATTTCCTAAAAGAGCACCTTTCCCTTGCCCAGCTGGGCAGGTCTCAGGGTCACCAAGCCTGTGGCATTTCATAGATCAGGTGTCCCACCTGATCTGGTGTGTGAGCTACTCCTTTAAGCCTTGCTGCCGGATTTGAGCACGTTCAGAATTCTGCTGTATATGGAAAACATCCGCCCACATTTAATAGCAAAGCTGGCACAAAACAGAGGGGACGTCGTCTTTGGTAAGTTGGATCAACTCCCAGCTCTCCTTTCCAAGGTTCTGACCACACCCCACATAAGAGGTTTACTTGAAGTGGAAGCAACCATATTCCTAGGGAAAGGCTTTGTAATTCTCCTAAATCAACAAGTGGACCAGGTAACTGAGAAGCAGGCCTCAGCCACTAACTCTAGGGACTGAAGACTTCGTCGATTCTTTTTTTTTTTTTTTTTAAGATTTTATTTATTTGACAGAGAGAAACACAGCCAGAGAGGGAACACAAGCAGCGGGAGTGAGAGAGGGAGAAGCAGGCTTCCCGCCAAGCAGGGAGCCTGATGTGGGACTCGATCCCAGGTCTCCACTGAGCCACCCAGGCGCCCCGACTTCGTGGATTCTTATATCTTAGTCACCTAAACTATTCTGACCAGTCTTGAATGCCTGGCCTTCAGGCATTGTCTCAGGTCATGATCTCAGGGTCCTGGGATCGAGGCCCGCATCGGGCTCTCTGCTCAGCAGGGAGCCTGCTACCTCCCCTCTCTCTGCCTGCCTCTCTGCCTATTTATGATCTCTCTCTGTCAAATAAATAAATAAAATCTTTAAAAAAAAAAAAGATACTAGTTTCACCAATAAAAACTCATTTTGGGAGGACACTTGGCTGCATCCATCAGTAAAGCACATGACTCCTGATCTTGAGGTTATGAATTCAAGCCCCATGTTGGGTGTAGAGATTACTTAAAAATAAAATCTTCCCCCCCCAAAAAAAACCCCAGGATTTTTGGGTATGCAGTATGCTAATTAAAGTCTGTTGAATTGCAAAAGAGCATGTTGGAGCTGCCATTGGAGTATGGCCCAGCTGGATGGCAGCCACCCCTTTAGCTGACTTCTCTTCGAATTAAAGCTACCTTGGAAAATATCACACTGAGGATACGGTAGAATTTTAGAATAAATTACAGACCTTACAACAGGCTCCCAGACCACACTGAACCCTTATATGGTTTATCTTTTATAACATTATCACTTGGCCACCCAGCTTTGTTGTTTTCTGATTTGATTACATTCTTGGGTACTTATATAAATAAACTTTGTGCTATACACATCACTTCCCATTTCATTCATGTGGATAACAGAGCTTGACTTCAATGGCTAAATATCATCTTAACATATAAGTAGTGCCCAATAAGAGACTCAGACATCTGTGCACCAGGATCTCAGCTGTTCCACAGGGAATTTCTGTAGTTTGAAACACCCCATGCATGTCTTATCTCTCCTCTTATTCCTCCCTGCTTCCTCTCCTGTTTTCTTCTGTCTCCTGTCTGTGTATGTGTGTTTCATTAATGGTGTCAATGACTCCTGACGTTTCAGCTACATTTGCCTCCAGAATTTTCAGGACCCACCCAGGTTGTGCCCCATGCATTGCTGATGTTTTTTATTTTATTATTTTATTTTTATTTTATTTATTTTATTTATTTTATTTATTTTATTTAAGATTTTATTTATTTGACAGAGAGAAACACAGCCAGAGAGGGAACACAAGCAGGGGAGTGAGAGAGGGAGAAGCAGGCTTCCTGCCGAGCAGGGAGCCTGATGTGGGCCTTGATCCCGGGTCTCCGGGATCATGACCTGAACGGAAGGCAGTCGCTTAACCAACTGAGCCACCCAGGCGCCCCTGCTGATGTCATTTTAGATGACCAGGAAGATCAGGCCAAGCCTGAGAGGTGGAGGTGTGGCCTCAGTCCTCAGTCCAGGAAGGGGCTTTGAATTACTTACTACACTTACTTACTTACACTTACTTACAACTTCATAGGACAAGTAAGACTAGAAAGAGAAAATTAGGAAGAACCTTAGAATTTCTTCATCCACATGGATAGGGTCTCACTCAGGACCAGATAGGGTACAAGGTTTTACTCCTTATTAACCCTTTTTTCTCTTCAGGGTTCCTGTTGGCATCTTGGTTGTTGTTGGTTTCCCTTTGTGAACACCCAGCTGCTTCCAGGTAATAATAGCATCAAAAGTGTTAGTGGAGGGACATCTGGGTGGCTCAGTCAGTTGAGCCTCTGACTCTTGATCTTAGCTCCTGTCTTGATCTCAATCAAGGTTATAGGATGGAGCCCCATGTCAGGCTCCCTGCTCAGGAGGAGTCTGCTTCTGTCTCTCCTCCCTCCCCCCGTTTGTGGTCTCTCTTTTTCTCACTCTCTCAAAAGAATAAATAAATCTTAAAAAAAAAATAAGAAAAAAGACAGTGGAGGGGTGCTTGGCTTGAGTCTCACACTGGATATAGAGAGTTCTTAAAAATAAAATCTTTAGGGGGCGCCTGGGTGGCTCAGTTGGTTAAGCGACTGCCTTCGGCTCAGGTCATGATCCCGGAGATCCGGGATCGAGTCCCGCATCGGGCTCCCTGCTCGGCGGGAAGCCTGCTTCTCCCTCTCTCACTCCCCCTGCTTGTGTTCCCTCTCTGGCTGTGTTTCTCTCTGTCAAATAAATAAATAAAATCTTTTAAAAAAAAATAAATAAAATAAAATAAAATAAAATCTTTAGGGGCGCCTGGGTGGCTCAGTTGGTTGAGCGACTGCCTTCGACTTAGGTCATGATCCCGGAGACCCGGGATCGAGTCCCACATCAGGCTCCCTGCTCGTGGGGAGCCTGCTTCTCCCTCTCTGACTGTGTTTCTCTCTGTCAAATAAATAAAAAATCTTTAAAAAAAAAAAAAAAGAAAGAAAAAAAATCTTTAGGAGTGCCTGGAGGCGTAGTCAGTTCAGCATCTAACTCTTGCTTTTGGGCTCAGGTCATTATCTCAGGGCTGTGGGATCGAGCCCTGGGTCAGGCTCTGGGCTTAGCCAGGAGTCTGCTTGAGATTCTTTCCCCTCTTACTCCCTCCCCACCGTTCCACCTCCTGATCACACACACACAGTCTCTCTTTCCCTCTCTCTCATAAGTAAAATTTAAAAAAAATTAAATTAAATTAAAAAAAAAAAACTGGTGGAAATTACAAAATTTTGGCATCTAGCCTGAACAAGAGCTTTCACTTTAACCTGGGGCTATAGGGGTTGAGAATATGAAATAGGGTGTCTGGAAAGGAAGGTGGAGTGCACGTTTTAATAAGACTTTTCACATATTTCAATGAGCCTTTTATTTATTTTTATTTATTAGAGAACAGAGGAAGGGACAGAGGGAGAGGGAGACAAGCAGACTCCTCATTGAGCAGGGAGCCTGACTCGGAGCTCAATCCCAGGACCTCGAGATCATGACCTGAGCCAAAATCAAGAGTTGGATGCTCAACTGGCTGAGCCGCTCAGGAGCCCCAATGAGTCTTTTAGGTCTGTATAGTGCTTTTGGGCAAGTGTTCACCATTCTGTGGTTACAGAGTGCCAAATATGTCTGCTTGATTAAATCCAAACCCACCACGTAAGCTTTCGCAGGCACTCTCCCAGCTGCCTATCCAGCCACACTGGTGCCAGACATTCTTTTCATGCCGTTCTGTTTCAGATCACTTTCAGCCAATGATTGCTTAAGATTTCTTTTTTAAGTTTTTGTTTATTTAAGTGATCTCTACATACAACACTCAAACTCCCAACACCAAGATCAAGAGTCAGATGCTCTAAAAACCAGCCAGGTGCTCCTAAGATTTCTTAAAGGACGCAACAAATCCTGATTTTTGCATATTATTATGTTACTTAAGGTAGACATTGTATGTATTGTTGTGAAGCATTTCAGGTAGAATTTAGGGCATAATCTGACAAAGTATTTGGAAACATTCAGCTTTTAGATTTTTTTTAATTGTTACTTAAATTTTTTTTCAGTGTTCCAAGATTCATTCCCCATTCCCCACACCCAGTGCTCTATGCAATAGGTGCCCTCAGTACCCACCACCAGGCTCTTCCATCCCCCACCCAGATGTTTTGAATTCTGTAACAGTCATAACAGATGGCCATTAGGAGAAAGAATGGAATAAGACCAGTGGAAAGAAGAAGAGGTTGGAAAGATTACAATGAATGATGAGAATTGATATGAATTTTCAGTATCAGAAATTAGGGTTGGGGCGCCTGGGTGGCTCAGTGGATTAAAGCCTCTGCCTTCGGTTCAGGTCATGATCTCAGGGTCCTGGGATCGAGGCCCGCATTGGACTCTCTGCTCAGCAGGGAGCCTGCTTCCTCCTCTCTCTCTGCCTGCCTCTCTGCCTACTTGTGATCTCTTTCTCTGTGTCAAATAAATAAATAAAATCTTTAAAAAAAAAAGAAATTAGGGTTTAAGGGGCGGTCTGACTGGTTTAGTTGGTAGAGTCTGTAACTCTTGATCTTGGGGTTGTGGGTTCAAGTCTCACATTGAGTGAAGAGATTACTTAAAAATAAAATTTCAAAAAAGAAATTAGGGTTTAGCTCATCAATTTGAGGTTCTCTCTCCCACCTCAAGAGTACCCAAATCAGGGGTGCCACACAGGCGCCCCCAAAATCCTGGTTTTAAAATGCAGTCCAGGGGCGCCTGGGTGGCTCAGTTGGTTAAGCAACTGCCTTCGGCTCAGGTCATGATCCCGGAGACCCGGGATGGAGTCCCACATCGGGCTCCCTGCTCGGCGGGAAGCCTGCTTCTCCCTCTCTCACTCCCCCTGCTTGTGTTCCCTCTCTCGCTGTGTTTCTCTCTGTCAAATAAATAAATAAAATCTTAAAAAAAAAAAAAGAGTACCCAAATCATGCCTGAACTAGGAGGCAAGTCCTGGGCAATAATCGGTCAGTCCATTCTGGACAGGAGTCTGGAATTTGCAGGACGCCCTGGATTACTGATGTCGCTCACCCTAAAGGAGGGAGAGGAACAAAGATGGTGTTCCTTGATCAAAGGTTAAAATTTGAAATTTGTGGTATGGCTCAAGAGATACACCATTTTGTGTCAAGGACAATAGATGAGGCTCAAAATCAAGCTGAGTTAAAGCGGAAGTTTGGGAAAAACCTCGAGAATGCGGGGCATGTGACGGGGGCTTAGTCAGTAGAGCGTGTGGCACCTAATCTCCAGGTGTTGAAGCCTCATGTTGGGTATGGAGATTACTTAAAAATAAAATTTTAAAACAACAACAACAACAACAACAACCCCATCTGGAGAAAGGACCTCTGGAATTAAAGCTTAGACTTGAAAGGTCCAGTTTCCCTCTGAATGCAAGAGTTCCCATGGAAATACTCCTGACGTAGGGAGTCAGAACAGGGAGAAGATAAAATACAGGGGTTACAAGTGCAGACGGGTTTCAATTCTGTATCTCCCACTTACTAGCCATAGGATCTTGGTAAGTTACCCTTAATTAAAAAGCATGCTGAGGCACCTGGTTGGCTCAGTCGGTTAAGCATCTGCCTTTGGCTCACATCATGATATCGGGATCCTGGGATGGAGCCCTGAGTTGGGCTCTCTGCTCTCTAAAATAAAGAAATAAAGAAAGAAAATCTTTAAAAAAATAATGTGTTGATACAGTGCTGGGTACAAAGCAACTGTCCAGTAAATGGTAGATGCTAGGTCAGGGGCAGAGAACAGGCACGGGGTTCTCATGGGACCCAATTCCAGAAGACAGAACACATGCTCCTAGGTAAAGGCAATGCATTGATTCAGTTAGCCTGCCCTACTTCAAACACTTACTTGTAAGAGATTCTGGCAAGAATTTGCATGAGGGCGCCTGGGTGGCTCAGTGAGGTTAAGGCTCTGCCTTTAGCTCAGGTCATGATCTCAGGGTCATGGGATCGAGGGCCGCATAGGGCTCTCTGCTCAGCAGGGAGCCTGCTTCCTCCTCTCTCTCCTTCTGCCTTTCTGCCTACTTGCAATCTCTCTCTGTCAAATAAATAAATAAAATCTTTAAAAAAAATTTCCATGAGAATCAGTGACCCAGTAAAAATCACAGAAACCTGGGGTGTCTGAGGTGGCTCAGTCATTAAGCATCTGCCTTTGGCTCAGGTCATGAACCCAGAGTCCTGGGATTGAGCCCCGAATGGGATCCCTGCTTTAAAAAAATTAAAAAAATAAAAATAATAAAATGGAGAATTCTATTTGGACTTTAAGGCTTATTTTTTTAAAAGATTTTATTTATTTATTTGACAGAGAGAAACACAGCTAGAGAGGGAACACAAGCAGAGGGACTGAGAGAGGGAGAAGCAGGCTTCCTGCCCAGCAGAAAGCCCGATGTGGGGCTCGATCTCCGGTCTCCAGGATCATGACCTGAGCTGAAGGCAGTCGCTTAACCAACTGAGCCACCCAGGCGCCCTTTAAGGCTTATTTAAGTAATCTTTACACTCAACATGGGGCTCAAAGTCAGAACGGAGCCAGCCAGGCACCTTTATGGGAGCTTTATCTCAAAAAGACAAAAACAACAACAACAACAACAACAACAACAAAAACATGATTAGAGATTCCTTTTTTTTTTTTAACTTTTGTTTATTTTTTAATAATTTCTATACCCACTGTATAGGGATTCAAACTCATGACCCTGAGATCAAGAGTCACACCCTCCTCCAGACACATGGCCCAAATGTGAGATAGCCTCAATCTCACCATCTTACAGTGGATGAAAGTAAGTTTCAGGGATCAGCTCTGCCCCGGGGAACCTTTAACACTAAGATGCAGAGATAAAATAGATTTTCCTGGGACTTGTCCCTGCCGAAGCCAAGCCCCTGACCCAGGTGGTCTGACTCCAATCTGACGGAATAAGATCCATCTGGCGTGATGTGTGATGTGACAGTAAATTAAAATGAGGACATTCCTCGAAAACACAAAATGATTTGTTCTTCGAAGGTTCTTCTCTGACCCTGTCAAAATTTCTGCCTTATATTGCCAATGACAAATTCAGAAGACCCAAGAACTCAGAAAAAATCTCTCTGGGAACATTTAGAAAGTCATCCCCAGGAACATTTTCGGGTAAACACTTACAGTCACTTAATAACTTTCACAAACTCGTCCAATCAGACACACACATTTCTTTCTCAAGATTAGAATTAAACTGGTGGCCTTCAGGCTATATTTGAACATTGTCTCCAGAACTGGAGCACCCCACAAGCTGGAGGTCATCATGCAGCTCAGCTTTGGCCACTGACTTCGCAGCTCCCCCACCGCAGCACGGGCGTGAGGGTGACTCTGCCCCCCACCCATCAAAGGATCCAGCGAATATTCTCAAACTTTTGTTAGTAATCTCTATACCCAACATGAGGCTGAAACTCACCACCAGGAGATCAAAAAAGTCACATGCTCCAACAACCCAGCCTTCCAGGTTTAGTTGTATTATTTTATTTCATCATTTCATTTACTTTGCTATCATCACCCTATTTTACTTTTTCTAAAGATTTTACTGATTTATTTGAGAGAGAGAGAGAAAAAGAGCGAGAGCGCACCCACCCATGAGAGGGAGGAGGGGCAGAGGGAGAAGCCGACTCCTCACCCAGCAGGGAGCGGGACGACCCCTCCCCAGGCTCAATCCCAGGACCCATGATAAGACGCTCAGCCAGCTGAGGCATCCAGGCACCCCTCATCACTCCACTTTAGAAAGAAAAGAACTAAGGCCCGGGAGGGTAAGTTACGTGGCCGAGGTCACAGGATGCTTTCTGAGGCCAGCGAAGGTGTCCTTCCAGCTGGTGAGGTAGGAGGGTCTTTACAGCAAGGGCGGAACCTGGAGGGCGGGTGGGTGTTGGTGAACAACGAGTGATGAAGTTCGAGATGGGGCCACATGGGGGCAGTGCACCAACACGAAACGGAAAGGCAGTCCCTTGCCCAGCCCTCAGCCCTGGAAGGCTTCCAAAGGGTCATTTTAACATTTATTTTTACAGGTTTGGCAGGCAGTAGTGGGAACTGGGTAAAAGTGTGGTGTCTGGGGCCCGGCTGCCTGTTATTGAAGCTGTCTCCATCTTTTAGCCTTGCAGATCTGTTCTCTGCAGTGGTTTACTCGGCAATGACTCCAAAACAACAGGTGGCAGTGCTTAACTAGCCGAAGCCAGGGGCTGCAATGATCACAGTGAGCAGCAAGACTGAACCGGCCACCAGCAGGGTCAGCACGGAGGAGAATTACAGAGGAAGTTCAGAGAACTTGGTCCAGTCACCAGCAAAATAGTTGGTTAGCCTACTAACCAACCAAAATAGTTGGTTAGCCTTCAAACTGAACCATCCAAAAAAAAAAAAAATCGAGGATGATGATGATGAAGATAAAAGCAGTTACTCGGATGAAGAGTCATACCTCCTTGCCCAGTGTCTACACAAAGTCATTTTTCAAACTCAGAACCTACTGATTGACGAAGAGGCTGAACTCCAGGATTGAAGGATCCTGCAACACATGGCAATTGAACTTGGTAATGGTTTCTTCGACTTTCTCCCAGAGGGACTTAAGGTTATTTATTTGGGTAACTGGGCATTGGGAAAAGGAAAAATACCTAAACATTTTGAGGATAATTGGCCACAGACTCCCAGCCAACTTTGATAAATTGAGACCAAAGTGTAATCATGGTCCCTTGTTAGAAGGGAGCATGTAGGGGGCGCCTAGCTGGCTCAGTTGGTGGAGCATGTAGCTCTTGAGGTTGTGAATTCAAGTCCCACATTGAGTGTGCAGATTCCTTAAAAATAAGGAATGTAGGGCACCTGGGTGGCTCAATAGGTCAAGCATGTTTCTTCAGCTCAGGTCATGATCCCAGGGTCCAGGGATTGAGCCCCACATCAAACTCGGCAGAAAGCCTGCTTCTCCTTTTCCCTCTGTCTGCCGCTCCCCTTGCTTGTGCTCTCTTCCTCTGTCAAATAAATAAATAAAACCTTAAAAGAAAAAGAAGAAGAAGAATAGGAGCATATAGGGCCCAGCTAATAAGTTGTATAAATGGAGTTCTGGCCAAAGTCCAGTTCCGAGTAGATAGGTTGAGGTCTGTGATACCCAGCAGTCATTTCCCCAATCTCCCCATGTATATTAGCAATAGACATCCTTGCAAGTTGGCCTAATCCCTACAGTTCTTTTCATTAGAGCCTTCTGGATGGGTCTGTAATGGTATCTCAGTGTGGTTTTTAATTGCTTTTCCAAGTAGGCTAGTAATATTCAGCATCTTCATATGCTTATTAGATATTTATCTTCTTTGGTGACATGCCTCTTTTGCCCATATTTTAATTCAGTTGTTTGTTTATTGAGTTTAGTTCTTTATGTATTCTGGATACAAGCCCTTATCACATATAGAACGTACAAATAATTTTTCCTAGGGCTTGTCTTTTCATTTTATTGTGTCTTTCACAGAGAAAAGGTGTTTTTTTTTTTTTTTTTAAGATTTTATTCATTTATTTGAGAGAGAGTGTGAGAGAGAGAGAGGGAGAGCATGAGTGTCGGGGACGGTGCATGATCCGCTCTTCCCTCCATGCCCAAGCCACCAGAAATTCTGGTGGAGGTACCTGTGAATGTGAATGAAAGCCCAGAGGGGCTTTCCCCGCCTAGAATCCGAAAAGCCCTTCACCCTGTGGGTCAGGGCAATAGGTCCTTGGTGTGCTTATTCAAGACATAGTTCCATTTAATCATCCTCCCGGCAATCATATCTCTGTATTTCTTATCTGTATTCCTTGATCCCTCTGCCTCAATGGTCTCAGCTTCTGTGAGTTTAAGCAATCACTCTGTACCCTGCAGTAACAATACTAATCCTGTCTCTAGGGTGGGTGCAAAAGCAGTTAAAGATTTAACTG
>PITA01013374.1:0-57841 GCA_004023965.1 Spilogale gracilis | reverse complement strand
AAAAAAAAAAAAGATTTTATTTATTTGACAGAGAGAAACACAGCCAGAGAGGGAACACAAGCAGGAGGAGTGAGAGAGGGAGAAGCAGGCTTCCCGCCCAGCAGGGAGCCCGATGTGGGACTTGATCCCCTGTCTCCGGGATCATGACCTGAGCCGAAGGCAGTCGCTTAACCAACTGAACCACCCAGGCGCCCCAAGGTTACAACCTTCTTAACAATTAGAAGCTTACTGACCTAATCCTAGTAAACTAGAATATTTTAAAATATGTAAGACTTACCCTTTCTGAGCAATGGTACAAACAATAGAAAAATATCAGATGATAGCATCAACATTAGAGATTTATGTGTGGCCTCACTCCTGGGTCTATTTGTGTAACTAAGCTTTATTTTTTCATTTAACTTTCTTACCTACTTCTACTTTGTTATCCTGTTTTATATATAACCACATGTCACCTTACGTCCTTTTTGAAAATCAAGTTTACTTAGACTCACTCACTGAGCACCAAAATAAGTAAACCAGAAAAAAATCCAAAAACTTTTGTTGGAGAACTCCAAAAGTGTTTTAATATGCCCTCCTGTGAGATGAGGTGAACAAATAAAGTGAAATAATGGTGGTGACCAGTCCCTGAGAATAGTTTGTGGCAAATAGGCCCTTGTGATAATTCTAATTTATAATCAAGATAGAACCATCATTAGAAGCTACAGATCTGGGTGTTCAGAGGTAGACTTAACCTACAATGGAGCCAGTTAAGACCAAAGTGACTTTTTTTTTTTTTAAGATTTTATTTATTTATTTGACAGAGAGCGAGATCACAAATAGGCAGAGAGGTAGGCAGAGAAAGAGCAGGCTCCCCCATGAGCAGAGAGCCGGATATGGGACTCGATCCCAGGACCTTGAGATGATGACCTGAGCCAAAGGCAGAGGCTTAACCCACTGAGCCACCTAGGGGCCCCCAACGGGACTTTTTAAGTACTCCTTGATAATTCCCACACCAGCCAACTCCCTATATACACCCTAAGGCACAGAGTAGGTTTTTATAAACCTAATTACTGAGTTCTTAATTCCCTAGTAAATCATAAAATTACTCTGTTTTTCAGAGACCCACCAGCTTTAATCAAGGAATTATATCTGCTTTTTAAGGACAGGATGTGGTAGATTTTTTTTCATCTTAACCCTGGGAACAAAGTTAAACTCAAATTTTGACTATTTAATATTCAAATACTAGTCAGTTAAATGACACAGAGCTACTATAAATGTTTATTGAACTGAAATGAACTGCTGTACAATATTACACTAAAGCAGCTCCTCTTTGAGTTCAAGTGGTACATCCAAGTCTTCCCAGATTTTTTTTTTCAGCAGTTCCATGTAAAACAGTGGGACACCAAACCAGTTTGCTAAGCACTTAAATGTGTCACAAAAGAGCATCTAAATTCCCATTAAAGCAAAAATATCATCAATGTCATCTGTCTCCTTAATGGTTCCTGATGTATTTTGTTTGTTCATTTGCATCACTGTCCATGAATCAGTTTCATTTTCATTGTTTCCTGTAAGGTTTTCATGAATTTGTTTCTCTTTATTTTGTATGACAGTATTTGAAATTCTGCTACTCAAAAGTTGCTTACTGTTAGGGGAGAGATCAGTTCTCTGAACTGTATAGTGCGAGAGTCTCCATTTACTGCTATCTGTAGCATTCTGAGTCCCTTGAGGGGACGACTGAATTTCCTTTGAAAGAGTCAACTGCAACTTTCTCTGTAGCTTCCTCTGTTCCAATAAAAATCTGTTCTGAGATCTTCTTCGTCTCACATGATGCTTTGAAGTTCTGATTCCTGAGCCACGAAGAAGGCAGTTGCAAATAGATGTTTTTATGCACTCTAATTTTTTTGACAAACTTTAAAGGACAAGAGAAGGGAAAAATCTGGGATTAAGACACAGAGAGACATTTTCAAAAACTTCTGTCACCTTTTTGCCAACTCCCAAAAGAAGAGCACACAATTTACCTACAGGTCCTATGCCTGTGTACAACCCCAGAATCATCACAAAAAAATAAGAAAATAGGAGCTTCAACCCAAATCTGTGTTTTCAGAGCAGAGCTTCCCTCTGATTCAGACTGTAGACAGGTATGTCCCCATTTTGTTCCCAAAGTAAAGTACCTCCTACAACTGCCTAGCAAGGTAGCTAAGTGGTAACATCCCTCCATACTTTAGCATCAGAGCCTCTCCCCGAAACCACTAAACTGTTCATAGTGTAAGAGGAATGGAGCTGGGGAAAGGATGTATCACAAATAGAACAACCTGCCTGGATGCATTAATCCATATCTGGATAAACAACTTCATGTTGTAGCAGGGAGTGAAGAAGGGAAAAGGAATCAAAGTGAGAGAGGGAGTTTACCTAAGAATGAGAAGACAAGAGTTTCTGGCAAAGACTATGACACTGTGGGCTGCTGTGATGGTGACTCATATGTCTTCCTCAAGTGTGGGAATTCTGAGCTCAAATTGCTGATTATTTTAGGTGCTTTGCTTCTAAATAAGGTATACTGCGACAAGGTACATTATATTAGTACTGCCTTGCTAAATGCCTCACTGTGATAGATTTCAAAATATTAGCACGGTTCTATAACTTCTACCCCCACCACCCTCCTCCTTTCCTTTTTAAATAAATATATAACTTTGAGGAAGCCTTTATAAATGTGGTGATTCAAGATCCGTTTCCAAACCCTTTTCCATCTTACTCTAAGTGATTTTTAGAAGAGAAGGTAATTGTACCTCCTAATTGAAATGGAAATAGAAAACAGAAGAATCAGAGGGTCTAAATTGAGTTCTAGATCTCCAGCTGTGACAATGGGAGCAAAATCCCGTATGCCCTCAGCTACAAAATGGGAATACTGCCTACCTCAGAGAGTTATCACAGACATTACGCTAATTTAAAACATACTATAAGTATTACATGCTGAAACAGCAAAACAAGGCAGTACGAAAGAGCAAGTTATTTTTGTGGGGTAGGGAATAATGGTTTTAACCAAATACCACTTTCTTACCCTTCTCACTAACTCTTTTAATTGTTATCATGTGTCTCATCTATCCCTTCTCCATCTCAGGCTGAGTTTCTATCCTAGAATAGATCCTTTTAGATGGCTATAGGTCTTTAAAGAACCCTAATGTAGAAACCCCTCCAACAATTCATTCCTTAGGAATACTAACTTCTCCCACAGCTCATAATCAGAACTTGTTTTTGTTGATCTTTATAGCCTTTTTTGTCTAAAATTGTTACCATGGTGGGCATCTATTATTTTTTCAATAAAAATATAAAACCTTAAAGTGTCTAACTTCATTTAATGCTTCAAGTAATACTGGCTCACAATCAAAGGTAAGATCCTTAAGCAGCTCTATGAATCTAGGAATCAAAGGAAAAAAAAGACATCAATACATGGAGAGTCCGGCACCTGCAAACGAACACTACCTGATCCTAAGCCCAGAGTCTGGTGTGTGTCTTTTTAAGAGGCAGACCCCTCCGCTCTCACACCTTATCCTGCTGCCCTGAAGTTGTGGGCAGACTGGCTGTCTCTCCTACCATAGCAACAGTGAGAGCTAGTGCTCCATGAGGATTAAGTCTGTCTTACACAATGTATCCCCAGGCTTAGCATACCGCAAACACTCTTAAGGTTTTCTGAATGAACAAACAGAATGGTGAAGAATATAAATGAATAAATCTAATTAACCAAATTAACTTTCTTCTTCCCAGTGATACAGCGGTGACCAACAAAAACTGCAGGTTGAACAGCTCCTTCTTTTAGCCCCGCTGCGGGGGAGGGGACTATCCCATTTTTTAAAAAGCTGACTTGAATATATATAATTTTGCCATAAATAACAGCAGAAAAAGTAAAGGAACAGAATTCTTACTATATACCTACCTATAGCCTTGAGCTTCTACATGTTTAAGCCGGTTACTTTTAAGAAGTTTGTTACCCAGAAAGGAGGCCTGAGCCTTGAGTTTTTTGCTCCTGCACCACAAAATTGCTGTTCGGATTTCTTCAGAAAGTTGAACGAAACTCTCAGCCTCTCTAAATCTTGGCACAAAACTTTTGGCACAGGGAGTTCCTGTTGCTTTCTCAGAAGAACGTCTGGTTGCCTTTAGTTTGGACTGAGAACATTTAAAGTTGGTCTCCTGAAATATGGAAAGGTGAGAAAAATATACTGGATTTCCTACTGACTTGCAGATAAATAACAGAAAAGTTGACTCACTATGAAAATTAGAAAATGTCTATTTTAAAAGAAGAAAAACTTTCTTTAATGCTCACTGTGCTTTCCTTTGTCTTAAAAAACTTCATGGGAAGTTGGGGCACCTGGGTGGCTCACTTGGTTAAGCCACTGCCTTTGGCTCAGGTCGTGATCCCGGAGTCCCAGGATCAAGTCCCACACTGGGCTCCCAGCTGTGCAGGGAGTCTGCTTCTCCCGCTGACCTTCTCCCTTCTCTCTTTCACTCTCTCCCTCGCTCTCAAATAAATAAAATCTTGGGGAAAAAAAATAAACTTAATGGGAAGTCATCAGAGAGGGAGACAAACCATGAGACTCTTAACTATAGGAAACAAACTGAGGGTTGCTGGGGGGTGGGTGGGTGGAGGTTGGGGTAACGATATGAACATTAAGGAGGGCACATGATGTGATGAGCACTGGGTGTTATATGTAACTGATGAATTACTGAACTCCACATTTGAAACTAATGTTGTTTAACTAGTACTGGTTAATTGAATTTAAATTTTAAAAAAACTTAAAAATTTTTTATCCACCACTACTAACACAAGATTTTTTCCCCCTCTATGCAATAACAGATCCTATCTATAATTGAATTCAGATGGGAATCATAATATAAATATTCTAACACATACAGCTATTGAATCGATACATAATAATGAAACTATGAATAAATATTGGCCAAAGTCTATCTGGTAGGGAAAAGAAAAATCGCTGAAGAGCCCTTTTCCTTGATACTACTAAACTATCACAAATTTGTTTTTCACTTATTTCTATACTGAGTTACCATCCTCAATGATGGCTCGTAAATGTTACTGAAAACGCACAAAGACAGGGATGATGCTAAATGTATGGTTAAAAATGCTTAACTGAGCAACACTTCCAATTCAACCATCTTTTGATGTGTCTCTTCAACCCATATTTATATGTCAAGTAAAGTCTGAATTGTACCAGCTTTAATTGTTTACGAAAATATGCCACTTACTACGTCTGCTTTCATCTTTCATTCAAAACTTGAAAATTTCTCACTTTCAAGAAAAACATAAAAAAGTAGTAGAAAATATAAAAGTAGAGACCTATCAATACTTTGTGTCGGTGACCAATAAAAGAATTCTGACCTTAGAAGCAAGCTAAGTATGTTACCACTAACTGTTAAAACCGTGGTAGTGATTAGTCATGAATAAGGAGGACTGGGAACCAACCAACCGCCTTTTCAAAAAACCAGCTCACCCAGGAACAGCTGGATGGACTACAGAACTTTCAAGGATCAGAGAGCCATAGTTCTTAAGACAGAATTGACAAATGATTTGGGCGACTAATATAATGGTAAAGAACAAAGCCTGTGAAACCAAACCACCTGTGTTCAAATCCCAGCTCTACCCCACACTTGCAGTATGGCCCAAGCAAGTTTCCTGTCCTTTCTAAGCCTCAATTTTCTCATCTGAAATATGGAAACAGTAAGTAATAGCACCAGCCTCACAGGGCTTTTGCAAGGATTGTAGGAATTAACAAACGTAAAGCATTTCAAGAGTAAATGCAATATACATATTAGCTATTATTACGATTATGATGACTAATGATGATTCCTCTCTCCAGAACTCACAAATTGGACAGAATATAAATGCAAGCTAGAATCCCTGTAAACATTCAAGAAAGAACTCATTTATCAGAAATGATTAAGAATTCTTAAATAGAAAAGAAGTAATACATGCAGGAAACCAGAAAAAAACAACCTGAGAAGGATAGATGGTAACAGAAATCAAGTGGGGTTACCACATGAAAGTGGGTGACACTGATGTCCTTATCTGTTGCTAGGTCCAGAACAGAATTTACAGACACTAAGAGGAATCCTATTAAAGCCTGAAGCCTAACAAGGAAAGAAAGAAGCCTCATGACAGAAGACGAGGATAACAGTAACAATAGACAGTAGCTAATAACATCTGACCACAGTTAAGTGCTTACCATAATCCAAACTCTGTGCTGAAGACTTTATATGCATGAAAACTGCATAACCCTATAAGGGGCATACTATATTAGAAAACAGAGGTATGGGCAGATCAAGAAATTTACATAAGGTCACACAGCAAGTACCAAATAAAGTCAGGACTCAAACCATTTGACTACAAAGCTCATACTTTTTTTTTTTTTTTTTTAAGATTTTATTCATTTATTTGAGAGAGCATGAGCAGAAGGCAGGGGCAGAGGCAGAGGGAAAGGGACAAGCAGACTCCATACTGAGTGCAGAGCATTACGTGGGGCTCAATCCCAGAACCCTGAGATCATGACCTGAGCTAAAATCAAGAGTCAGATGCTCAACTGACTGAGCCACCCAGGTTCCCCCAAACTTCATACTCTTAATACAATCTACACCTACAGTGGATCCCGGGGACACTTTAAAATTCTAGCAATACTCTTGAATAAAAAGTTTTTGAAGGCATTCTTTAACCTGAATTTACTGGGTGTACTCAGTCCCTTGGGGATGCCTCTATTCATTCAGTAGCATAAGCTGAAGACTAAGGTGGCACTAAGCTGAGAGCTGGGGTTAAAAACAGAGATTCAATCTCTGTCCTTGGTAAATGGCATCAATTCTACAAATCAGCAGAAAATCATAAGCCATAGTAATATAAGTCAGACAAACCTGAACAGTTTTGTGTTTCAGCTGTTTGCAGAAAGCTCTCACGTCAAATTCTGATGACTTTTCTGTAGAAATGGAGAGACCACAGATACAAAAACTTAGGCATACTATTGTCAAATTAACAAGTTCTTAAGTATATGACATTTGTTGCCAAATTATCACAAAAGAAATCAAGGAACTTATAAGAAGTCTGTGCTAAACAAAAGCAAATTACCTTTGAAGATTTTCTTATTCTTTATTGGTTGTCCAAGATCCACATTATTCTGTGTATTGATCCTCATTTGTTTAGCTTTTTTGGAAATTCTGAGTACAGTTTCTTTGCTAGACCCCAGTGATTGCTCTTTTGTTAAAAACAGTTTATTTAACAATTTAGTTACTCCTTTAGCTGCAAAAGCTGTAGGCATTTTTTTCTTAAAGACCTCAAAATAGGGCTGTCCTAAAAATTCAGCAATATCAGAAGGAAAAGTAAAATCTTTGAAATAAGGCAGTGGTTGAATCTTAGAGACCTGCTGAAGCAATCTGAACAATGGCTCATATAAAGACATCAGCCTCTTCAAAACACATTTATAGAGAACCCTAGAAAAAGATAAGAGGTCATGAATTAGCCAGTAATGGTAACTGCAGATTCAAAGCTGAAAATAAATATCTATCAATCTGCCACAATAGATAAAAAATGCTCTGGTGCATATTTGCAAAGAGCCAGATTAGTCCAGCCCAAACAGAAAAATCCAAGAACAAAATGTTACTTAAAACTAAATAAAGTACTCCACAGGAAGATGTCTCAAAGGATATCTTATGTATGGTATTAGCTACGTGGTGAGATTTTTAGACAAGTTTCAGGTTCTTCACTTCCTCCCTGTTCTTTTGAAATGTCTTAAAATAAGCATGTATTATTGTTATAATCAACAACAAAAAAAGCTGTTTTCATTACCAAAAAGAATAATAGATTAGCTGTTAGTAATTCTAACCTTATTACCTCTAAGAATAAGCAGAATAAACAAGATGACTGGAAACAGTACTTGAGAGACCCAGGTTAAGATATCAAAGACCTAACCATGAACATTTAGGTTCCCAATCCACCCCAAGTAAACTCTAATCAAGTGAAGAAATGGAACCCCTGCACCATCTGCATCCCATAGGAAAACAAATATGAAAACCTAGCCTGAGTTAGATGAAAAAGAAATGAAGGATTTATGTACATACATACCATAATCTGCTCACCAGCCCAACCATCACAAGGTTTAAAATAATGAATTCTTGCAAGCCGAGGTGCTTTACAGTCAAGCTAGAAAATCGAGTTAAAGTTGGAAAACAAAACGAAAGGAATTTGAATTTTGCAAGTTACATTTATGAAAAAAAGAGCTGGGAAATAGAATTTTCTTGAAGAAATTAAGGCTTTAAAATGTTCTATTTCCATCATGGACACTTAAAGTAATATGCACTCTGCCAGAGCTCTCATTATTTATCTTCTATGATTAAGAATTTCTAATTGTCAGTGCCCTGAGGATAATACATGCTAGATGGAGACTGGCAGTCTCTGGCAATGGCTGTATTAGGCAATTCCTAGGAAAAGAAGGCCAAGATACAAAATTTTAAGAATACTTTATAACTTTTACAAACCTTCTAGCTTTCAAACAGAAGTACCATTAAATATATCCAAACAATTCCAATTCAGAGGAAAGCATTTCAGTTGATTAAGGATACAGAAATGTCTTGCAGCAACAGTCCAGGAAGCGAAGTAACAACTTGCAGGCTCCCAAAATCTTCATGAGCACCAGCTCGACCACCGGTTGGCTAGGAATGACACATGCTTTGGTAGTTACAGGCTGGTTTTCACTTCACAAAAATGGAAAAGAATGTTATTTTCATTCTTAAACTTCATTACTTATAAAGCACTTACACAGCTGTTTTCAAGCACAAATGAGCTGGAAGCTCAGTTTGAAGTAGTTATCTTTAGTAATGATTCAGTGGAGTTGACTGACAACAATATTTCAATATAATCTATCTTGACCCAGATTTTAGTGCCCTGTCAGTCCCACAGGCCAACAGAGGAGAGATTATCTCTCTCTGCCCATTATTAAATACCAGCTGCCCATTATTAAAACAGAATTTGTAAAGCTCCCCAATTGGGTTATATCCCAACACCAAGCAAAGAAAAGTCCAAAGGGAGATCACACTGAAGACCATGAGTTCCCAGCCCACCACACAGCTCATCACAAAGCAACTGGACCACTTACTTGGAGGAAGACAACTCAGACAGATGTTGAATTGAACCTTCCAAATCCATGTTTTTCAAACGTTTTAAACATTGTTCAACCTGAATGGGAAAAAGCAACTCAAATTCATATCATACAGACATGGCCACTGATATGAACAGGAAAGCAAAGAAATGCAAAAGTCCAAAGTATGGAAATACACTCAACACAAGAGAATACTTTCATTTTAGGGTAAAGTAATGTGTAGCCCAAAAGCAACTGCCCCTGCTTAAAGATCTGAAATTAACCCAGCCAAACAAATTTCTCAAATCAGTTTATAACTAGGAATTTACTATGTGTCAGGATGTGATTGATGCTATAAAGGGCACCAAAGGAAGTATGAGATTATTCTCAAGATTTTTCCAAGGCAACATGCTTTCTAATAGTGAAAGTATTAAAACAAGATAGTAAATTAACTACTAAATTTCTGCAGTTTAAAATGGCCACAGAAATGAGGGAAGTGATTGGTTTACTCACTTTACAAAAGTATACTCAACACCTACTGTATGCAAGGCATGCTGGGAAATAAAACAGTATATAAGACACTTCCCATTCTCTTGTTGCTAAAAAGTTAATAGTAAAAATAAGCAGACATAAAATTTTTAAATATTAAAATAAAATATATATCCTATTTAAAATTGCAATCCCCTCAGCACTTCTCCCTTTCCTGCTTTATTTTTTTCCATGGCACTAATCACGATCTGACATTCCATGAACTGACTGACTGATGGTCTTTCTCCTCTCAACCACATTGGAAGCTCCATGAGGGCAATATATTTCATCTATTTTATCCATCACTCTTAACTCAGTACTTTGTACAGTATTAAGTAGGCACCCAACAGCATTTTTATCAAAAAAAAAAAAAAAAAAAAGGTAAAAGCTATGCATTACACAAAATGTGCTAAGAATTCTCCAGTCCTCAGGAAATACTACATGCATGAGACTACATCTAGGCTTTGAAGGATGTAAAAATCTGGATGGGCACAGATACTGGCAAAGATAATATCTTGCTAAAGTTACGTACATGCTCCTAAGAATTTAAGTATGGATTCTATTACAACAGCATAGTTTTCAGAACAATGGAAGCAACAGTCTTCCAATTCTCCAGGGTTAGCTCGATCCTTGAATTTTTTAATTCTGGATGCTATCCTCTGAGAGAAGTACTGACAAACCAAGAGGATAAAACACTTGGGAAATACAGTAAGTGAGCCATGGTTCAAAACAAGTAAGGGAAAATAATTTTAAGAATTGTAGCAAACACCTGGGTGGCTCAGTTTGTTAATCAACTGCCTTCAGCTCAGGTCATGATCCTGGAGTTCCGAGATCGAGTCCCACATGGGCTCCCAGCTCCACAGAGAGAGTCTGCTTCTCCCTCTGACCTTTTCATGTTCTCTCTCTCTCAAATAAATAAGTAAAATCTTAAAAAAGAAAAGAACTGTAGCACAGCAGAGAAAACATGCAGAAACATAAGAACAGTCTTCAGGGGCGCCTGAGTGGCTCAATTGGTTAAGCGACTGCCTTCGGCTCAGGTCATGATCCCGGAGACCCAGGATCGAGTCCCACACGGGCTCCCTGCTAGGTGGGAAGCCTGCTTCTCCCTCTCTCAGTCCCTCTGCTTGTGTTCCCTCTCTGGCTGTGTTTCTCTCTGTCAAATAAATAAAATCTTTAATTAAAAAAAAAAAAAAAGAACAGTCTTCAAACTTCAAATACTTCAAACCCAAAGTACTGTCATACAGAAAGAGGAATCAAGACTATTTTCTGTACTTTATGTATGAGAACATGAGAAGGACACTAATTCTACTACTTAGCTTTCTCTGAAGGGAGAAAAATTGAAGTAGATGACAGTGTGAATAGTGAAATGTTAAGCAGATAGAAGGCAGTAGTAGGAATGGAGATGGTAGCTGCAGCAGCATGAAATATGTTTCCTACTCCAAGGAACAGCAGGGAACATAAAACTTTACACAAATAACTGCCACAAACAGACCGTGCTCAGATCTGTAAGAGTAGCGCAAAGGGGAAGCCCAAAGAGCCCATAGTCATAAAAGGAGCTGTTCAAATACACTAATAATCATTAAATGCAACTTAAAATGAAAATTATCACAACATGCACTTGTGTTACACCTTAGGAAGAAGTTTATCAGTGCCAGACAGCTTGAAATGGGATTTACAGGATGGGAAGGCCTTTACCAGGCAAAGATGGAGGGGCTGGGCATTCCAAACATACAGAACCAGGTAAGCAAAAGTGCAGTGAGAGAACAAACATGGTGAGCAGGAGGACTTCTGAAGAGTTCAGGTTGCCTGGAATATAAAATATATGAAGGTGAGAAAGGAAAGGAAGGAAAGGAAAACTGAAAAGGCCAGATTATGGAGGATCTTGTAAGCCAAGCTGAGAGGTTTCATCTTTATTCAGGAGACAGTGGAGAACCATTAAAAATATCAAAGCCATGTTTTCAGGTTGACTAACCTGGCTTTGGCATATAAAATATGCAAGCGTAAAGGAAAGATGGGAGTTGAGGAAAGATCAATTAGGATAGCAAGACAACTAAAAGTTGACAAATTCTGAAGAAAGAAGATGCAGCCAGAACTAAAAGAAGGGTCTAGATGCAGAGAAAGTTTTGTCTGATCAATTGACTGAATATGAGAGCTACATAAGGAAGATGCAGAGAAAATAGAACACCAAATTTTTCTGATAGATAATTATTCATAGCTTGGAAGCCAGCAGGAAAAATAGGTTCAATATGATATGTTCAACCTGAAATACATTCAGGCTGGGTTTTGGATAAAAGACTCCCAGGGAGATAAAAAGCTGCCCCAGTGAAGAAAACCTAGGGAAAGACCACACCCTCCCAGATCTTTCTTTGATGAAGAAATCTACATTCTTTTTGCCTTAAGTATTGGGAGTAGAAAATTAACCAGAGGGCACGAATCTATCAAGTTAGAGAATATGTCTGTTTCACGCCTATATATGAGCACCACTCACAATGACTGGCACATAGAACTTACAAAAAAAAACCTGCAGAATTTGGGCACCTGGGTGGCTCAGTGGGTTAAAGCCTCTGCCTTCGGCTCAGGTCATGATCCAGCTTTCTGCTCAGCAGGGAGCCTGCTTCCTCCTCTCTCTCTGCCTGCCTCTCTGCCTACTTATGATCTCTCTCTCTGTCAAGTAAATAAGTAAAATCTTAAAAATAAATAAATAAATAAATAAAATAAACCTGCAGAATTAGTAAGGTGAATGCATTTACGAGCTTATAAGGAACCCAGCTTATGAGACTTGACTATACAGTGTAGTCCCTAAACTAGAGGGCCCGATTGTGTCTTAAACTCTAAAAATTACAGGAAACCACTTTCCACAACTTGTTATACAGCTGTATAGTCTAATATATTACTCATTAGATTATATACCCTACAATACATAAACTTATATAAACTACAGCTTTGTTCTTTTTATGATTTTAGGATTTTGATTATGCTCCTGAAATTGTTTCTGTGAACTAGGCAAAAGTACTGTATAGATTATATATAATGGAAACTTTTCATAAAAATTACCCACTAGAAACAAGACTGGCAAAGAATTAAACACAGTTCCTTTAGAACTAACCTGTTTTTTGAAATGCTATCAGGAAAAAAAAAATGAAATCCCACATGCAACTATGACTGATGATCTATGAAGTCACAAGTCATTGACTGAGTTCCCTATAATAACAAAATATTAAGTAGCAATGTGATCTCAATTTCATCAAGCAAACATGCTGAGTCGTAAACACAGGGCTTCCTCCTTACCTGTTTGAGGGCTAAATGAGGCTTATGGCGGCCCATTCTGTTGTGATTGCTGTAAAGGACTGCACATAGCACATCTGTTTCTGCATCTAAGATTTGGTTCTTCAGTGACAGCATAACAAGATGGCATTCTCTAATTACAGCTGTAACACAAAGGTCTAAACCAGAGATATTTAATAAAACTTACTATGTATTTCTACATTAAGTTTATTACGTAAAAATACTCTGAAGAAACATCTTTCCTTATTAAGGGGATTAAGAACAAATTAATATAATCAGCTTTAACTATAAGAATATTATTAACAATTTTAAGTATGTGAGAAGACAGAAAGTGGTGACCGATGATATAAAGGCCAGAAATCATCAAGAGAACTGTTAAACAATAATGTACAGAGATTTGTATCACACTTTATTATGATTTTTAAGAATCTTTCATATGAATGCTTTGCAGTCATTTGGTGTACACTTACACCTAAGTACTTTGATGGTGGGATGTTCTATACTTCTCTAAATCCCCTATCATGTTACGTACATAAGCAAGGCAGAATGGATAAACTCACACTCTTAAAAGCAAAAGTAAGAATATATTCAGGTAAAAGAAACCACTGTGGGAACTGGAAGTTATATTATTTGATAAATGCCTGACTGAACACTGGGTGCTCAGAGCCAAGAAACAGCTTCCTAGTCTGAAAACCTATGAAGTAGAAGATGGAGGTAATGTGTGTCTCTATGGCACTAAGGATAGCACTGGCATCTCAGATGGGCAGACTACAAGGGGAGATTCCTACAGAACAGGGAGAACTTATTTTGCCCAACTCTGTGAAGCCAGAAAAGACTGCTCTGAGGATGGGGCAGCTCAATTTCCAAGCCTGATAGAAATCCTGGTAAAGAATCGTTTAATAGAGGAAAAGGAAATTATAAATTGTGTAGGTTGGGTGGATGAAGAGGAGGATGTGATGATTAGATAGGTTGTATTTAACATTACCTCTAACTTAAGTGTTCATTTACCGTTATCAGGCACTGTTACAAATGTTTTTTAATTGTCCGTCCAACTCAAAACAGCCCCCGAGACAGGTACTGTGTTTATCCGCATTTGAACATGAGCTGAGGCACAGAAAGGTTAAATAACGACACCCGCAACCTGCCCACGTTCCGAAGAGGGAAGTGTCAGGATTCAAACCCAATTTGGCTCCTGGCCAAGCACCTAACTACTGGGCCCTCTGCCTAAAAACAGCAGTACCATGGATAAAACATGTTAAGAGCACTCTCCCCTACTGACAACATTAGATGCTTTTAACAACCGGTAATAGGTAGGAAGGACGAACCCGTTTTACAGATGAGGAACTAGAGGCCAGAACGACTGCCGTCTAAATACTAAGTGTCCCCAGCGCCTTTCTAAGAGATCAGGAAACAGACTGCAGGGTCAACGGGGCTGCTGGTGGCCTAAGGGAGCACTGGGTTTCCAGGCAGCCCTTCTCTCTGATGCATCCACCTCTCTGCCCCTGAGCGCGGGGCTGGGCCTTGGGCATTCGTCGCGCCAAGGCACGCCGTGCGGTAGGCACAGTGGGTTTAGTGAAGGATTCCAAAGTACACCAGAGTCCCCACAAGATTCCCAGCAAAATCGGGGAGCCCTGCATCCCTCGGCCGGATCCTACCCAGCTCCCCTTCCCAGCGTCCCGAGCGCTCAGGAAGTCCCGCCCCCACCGCGCACGTGCGCAGGCCCGGCCGGACACCGCCTCCGGAAACGTCTGCAGTTCACTAGGCCCTTCACTCACCCAGAGCCGCGTCGGGGTCCCGTACGGTCACTGTGCTGCGGCTCCCCGCCTTCGGGATTCTCACGCGGTTCCACGGCTCCAGGCCCGGCCGCGCCGTAGCCATCTGGTGAGGCCGCGGAGGGGCTGGGAAAGGCGGAGCTGGGCGACACCCAATGAAGCGACGGAAGGAGGAGAGACGAGAGGAAATCTGAGGGAGGAAGAGGGCAAGGGGTGGGAATGGGGCGGAGCCCGGAGTTGGGGGCGGGACCTTCCCGAATCGTGGACCAAATACAGTGGCCTGGAGGGGTCGTCCATTCACTGGTCACCAAAGCCTGACTGCGTACCACAATCACTTGGGAGAGTTTGGGGTTGGGAGCTGGGGGAAATTCAATTCTAGTACGACTTAATTAGAATTGCCGAAGTGGGGAGGAATCTGCATTGTGTTTAGGTTTCCGCACAGGTTTGAAATTACTTCAAGGCATTTTAAGATGTAGAAACTGAGGCTACCCATACGCCCCTTTTTCTAATAGTCTTTATCTTCAACCACACTAACGCGACCTCACTTGAGAAAGTCATCCACCGTAATGTATTAAAGAGGCAGGCTGTGGGTTTTGGAGACAGACCACCAAGATTCTATCTCTGCTGTTCTCTAGCTCTATGACCTCAGGAATGTAACTCCCCCAAATCTTAGTATCCTTATGGATAAAATGAAAATTACAGTCTCTATTGGGTTGTAAAGTGCTTTAGAACAGTGCCTGGCATATAAGCAGATATTTACTCCTACCAGTGTTAATACTGTTATTATTTCTACTGTTTAATACAAGTAGCCTTGCCCTATTGAAACCCTTGGCCATGCTCTTCCTACATGCTTTTGCAAATACGAATCCCTCTACTTGGATCATCCCTTGGAAACACAGTCTCCCTCAGCTCTGGTGTCATAACGTCTGGGTAGTTCTTCCTGCACATCCCATTCCCACGCCATAACTTGATACAGAGACCCCTTTATATACTACCATAGTGCCTTGAATTGGCTTCTGTATTAGCTTCCTATTGCTGCTGTGGTAAGTCACTACAAGCTTAGTTGCTTAAAAGACTTACTATATTTCTGGAGGTCAGAAATCTAAAATGGATCCCGCTGGACTACAGTTGGCAGGGCTGGATCCTTCTGGAGGGTCTAGTGGAGAATCCATTTACTTTTTCCAGTTTCTAAAGGCCACTTGCGTTGCATTCGTTAGTTCATGTGCCCATCCTCCATTGTCAATCAGTAACATAGCGTCTTCCAATCTCCCTCCACCCTTACTTTCCCTCTTCCTCCTGCCTGCTTAGAACTACCCCGGTGATTACATTGGACCCACCAAAATAACCTGGTATAATCTCCCCTTCTCAGAATCTCTAACTTAATCACATATGCAAAAATTATTTTGCAATGTAAGGTAATAGTTACAGATTCTGGGGATTAGGATGTGAACATCTTTGGGGAATCATTATTCAGTTGCCATAGAATCTCTTATAGAATTAACTTCACTTTATTGTATTTGTGTGTTTTCTTCAATGGCAAATGAGCTTACTGAAGGCAGTGCTAACTGATACAGTTTACAGATCTTTATATCTTAATGCTTAACTCAGAGCCTGGCGCGTAGTAGGACCTCAATAAATTTTAATAACTTTATTGAGGTATAATTGCTATACAAAGAACCATACATACTTGATGTATAAAATTTCAGTTTGTCAATATTGGTTGAATAAGGGACTAGATAATGCTTGAATAGAGTTTTTAAAAGATGATTAGGAATTTCGCAGGCAGATAAGGGAAGAAGGACATCTCTGGCAGAAAGGTGTTAAACAACATGGGTTGGAAGAATCACTAGTCCTGGGTCAGCATTGCTGGAGCATGATATGTGCTGAGGGATGAAGTTGGGAGTGGTGGTATCAGATTCTATGCAGAACCTGGATTTTACCCTGAAGGCTGCTGGTTCCCCAAACTGGCTAATCATAATTAACCTGGATAGCTTTTTAAAAATAGGAATTATCGAGCACCTGGGTGGCTCAGAGGGTTAAGCCTCTGCCTTCCGCTCAGGTCATGATCTCAGGGTCCTGGGATCAAGTCCCACATCGGGCTCTCTGCTCAGCGGGGAGCCTGCTTCCTCCTCTCTCTCTCTGCCTGCCTCTCTACCTATTTGTGATCTCTCTCTCTGTGTCAAATAAATAAATAAAATCTTTAAAAAAATAGAAATTATCGGGCCCCATTTTGAAAATTCTTATTCATTAGGTATGAGTAGGGCTCTAATATTTGTTTTTTTAAAAACTCCTTTTGATGGTAGTTTAGATTGGGGGGCCCTTGTTGTAGGTGATAAAGGAGTCTCTGAGTCTTAGGCAGGACAATTTTGGTCACCTTGTATCAAAGAGCACCCTGAAGAATAGATTTAAAGGAGATGAGACTGGACATAAGGAAGTAAAGGAATGTGTTGCAAACAATGAGGCAAGACCTGATGATAGCCTGGATTCAAACATTGGTACTGAAAATGGATAGTAAAACTTATTTAAATGTCTGGCATTTAGATATTTAGATGTCTAGCATGACTTCCAGATTTTTGCTTTGAGTTTTTAATGTAGCATTCAAAAGCAGAACAGATTTAGGTAAGTGGTAAGGATAATGAGATAACTTTTGACATCTTGATTTTGAAATCACCCATAGGCTGTCCACAAGAATATAGTCAATTCACCAGTTGAATAAATGGGATTATAGCTCAAAGTGTGATTGCAAAGGGAGGGATGTAGAGATGGTGAATACAGGATAATTTTGGAAGCTTAGATAAGAAGGGACAACCATTTAATTTGTAATAGGGTATTATTCTCTTTCTCATTTTAAGGTAGTGTATCGTTCAGTGTTCCACCATTCAAACAGAATCAATAAAAGAGATAGATAAATAGAGAGAGAGAGAGAGATTTTAAGGGATTTTTTTGTAAAAGAAATTGGCTTGCACAATTGTGGGCATTGGGTGGTCAAGTTCGAAATCTAAAACAGCAGGCCAGCAAGAGCAGGCTGGAAACTCAGGCAGGAGCTGAAGCCACTACAGACTATAGATGGCATTTCTTCCTCCTTCCTATTTTCAGAGAAACCTCAGTTCTGTTTTTAAGACTTTCTAAACTGATTGGATTGGGTTTACCCAGATTTCCCAGGATTATCTCCTTTACATAAAGTCAGCTGATTGTAGCTGACAATCCCATCTACAGGATATTTGCACAGGAACACCTAGGCTAGTGTTTGACTGAGTAACTGGGTACTATAGCCTAGCCCAATTAATAGACAAAATTGACCATCATAGATGGGAAATGACTTGCTCACATATAAGATAAAGGAAAGGAGCCAAAGAGTTAGAGAAGCAAGCCATATCATGGAGATAGAGGGGAGAAAATTAATAGAACAAGACCCATTATTTATTCGATAAAGTTTTTATTTTATTTATTTATTTGACAGAGAGAAACATAGTGAGAGAGGGAACACAAGCAGGAGGCGCGAGAGAGGAAGAAGCGTGCTTCCCGCTGAACAGGGAGCCTGATGTGGGGCTCAATCCCGATCCCAGGATTCCAGGATCATGACTTCAGCCAAAGGCAGACACTTGATGACTGAGCCACCCAGGCATCCCTATTTGATAAAGTTTTTGAGCATCAGTTGTTTGCCAGGCACCATACTAAATCCCAGAGGAGACAAGAATAGGATCAAGTATTCAGGTAAAGAGGTTGACTTAAAGATCAGAAAAGCCTTTATTCTCCAAGCCAGGAAGAAAAATAAAAATAGCCTTAGATATGGAGACGTTTAGGGTGGGGTACTAGGAGGATGAGAGACCCCAGAGCAAAAGCATCTGTATAGTCTGGAGGAGAATTTGCAATCATTACCAAAAGTAGAGGGCAGGGAAATGTGGTTGCAGATGAGCAATGGATATTTGAAGTCAGAGCTTCCTTGAACTCAGAGCTTCCTAAGTATTTTTAATGCCAAAATATTATATACCAGGGTCTTCGGATGTGTGCATGTGTGTGCATGCACTCATGCACGCACACCAATATATATAGAGAGATATGCTTTCTACTATCCATCCTACATGGACTCTGTACATTAGAGGGAAAATAAGGTTTTATGGCCATACTTGGAAAATTTAAAGTCTGTATAGAAGGACTGCCACAGACACAAATGACTATCAAATAAACAAAACCTTGGCCATCTCATTAGTCATCCAAAAAATACCAATTAAAATAATTTTCAGGTACTGTGAGAGTAAAAAGATTAGAAAGCATGGTGTCCCATGTTACTAGAACTTTGTACAAAAATTGAAGTACAAAGTTATCCTTTGTTGTCACAAAAATGGAAAATGATATAATACATGATGAATCAGTTAGTTTCTAATATTTTGGTAGTTGAATTCTTTTTTTCCCATAGAAATAAAATATATAAAACAAGTAAAAGTGAAATTACAGTGAATGAGGTATACAGTAGAATGCAGGGCCCTCTTATTAAGTGTTATAAGACACTTCCTAGGAAGAGTTTTGAACCCGCAGTTGTAAATAATTTACAAATAAATATGTATTGATGTGAGCAATTTTTGATGATACGGTAAGGTGTTTTTTAAAGCAGCTTAGAAAACAGTATGTATAATGCAATTTCATGAAAAAACACACACCCACACATTGAAAAAAAAGGTCTTGAAGGATAAATGGAAGCTTAACAATGATTATCTTTCCAGCAGAGGGATAGATCTTTTTCCTTTTCTATGAGCTTATTTGTATTTTCTATTTAAAGGAAAGGAAAATAAGGAAAGAAATAAATGTGTTGATATTATAATAAGAAAAATATTTTTATGCCAAAATATTGTATACCAGGGTCGTACGATGTGTGCATGTGTGTGCATGCACCGATATATATAGAGATACATGCTTTCTACTATGCATCCTACTATGACCTCTCAGCTTCAGTCCTACCCTTCCATATACTTTTTGATGCTATGGCTGGGACAATGCAAAACCAAATCATCTTTGCCAGCTGGTAATTACATCAACATGAACTGCTAGAGGGAGGTTGGAAGGCAGAAAAAGGAGAAAAGGTACTTATTCCTTCCTGTTTGCTCCCTTCTTTCTGACAGTATTACTCTGCAACAGCTCTTTATCCTGGGTAATGACAGTCGGTTCTAGTCCCTGACTCTTGACACACTAACAGAACTTTTTGACCCCTCAGAGGTAGTAGCAGCACCTGGATGGTGTTCTCTGCTCAAAGATCTTGGTCCCAATCCTTCAGATCCCTTCCTCCAAAAGTCTACATTCTGATAACCCCAAACTCTTCCCCTTGTTTTTTCAGCTCCAGGATTTATAACTGCTTTTGCTTATATGCTTTTCAGTTCTGAAACACCTATTTAATCAGTTCCTTATGTTAAATTCTCTCTGGTGAAATCAGTGGTATGAGTCTGTTTTACTAATGGACTCTGACTATTATGATACTTAGAACAAGAAGTATTCCTGGGAGACAGTCCCTCAAGATGGGACAAGGTTGGTTTGTCCGTGTCCCTTAGCTTTGAACTCAGTAGCTCCTTATCAAGAGGAAAGGGGTATAACAAATCCACACTGTACTGTATTGTCATGCTTGATCACCTGAGGTTGATTGTGATGAAATGCCTTCTGAAACCCCAGGAGGACTAAATGACTATTATGGTAGCAGTGATACTTCTGAGAACCCGGGAGACCCTACAAAAAATGACAAGCTCACATCTTTCAACTCTTAGCTCAAGTCATAGAGAATCAGAGAGCTTCTGTGGTAGCCCTGAAAGAATCACTTCTTATAACTGCAGGGCTGAACTGGAGCCCAGATTTAATTTTGTTGGTTGAATAATTCCAAAGCAGATTGAATTTACTGACTCCCAAGTCTCATATATATAAGTTAGGACATTGATTGGTAAGAAGAATTCTTCAGACTTGCAATAGGAATCATCTAATTTGATTTGGGAAAAGCTCAGGAGGCTTGTGTGAAGGCCCTATAAAAACCTCAAGACCCATCCCAACCACTTCCTATCACCCCTAGAGCTATCCCTCAAGTAGGATATCACTTTACTCCAGGGAGACAAATATAAAGTTTGACATGGAAAGAGATAGTTTCTGCCCCAAAATAATTGCAAAATGTTGCTAATTTTTAGTGACAGAAACTGAAGTAATAGTGGATTTTAAGGTTATTAAACTTAAAGGAGATGGAATATGGAACACTGGGTTGGACCAAATGTGTTGATACAAGTCTCATCATACGAGTTGCTAGAGATTCTTGCAGTTAGAACTATGTCTGACAATTTTCTTTGTTTATTGAAACTTGAACTCATCTATACTTTATGTTCAATGAAGGCAAGAGGTCCAGTTTCCTGGCATGATGTAGAAGGAGGAATCCAAATTCTCAGGGAGATTAGAATAATGGAATGGATATATAATTTGTGATATGTACAATCATCCACCCCAACTATGTCCTCTTTTTTTTTTTTTTTAAGATTTTATTTATTTGACAGAGAGAAACACAGCCAGAGAGGGAACACAAGCAGCGGGAGTAGCAGGTTCCCCGCCAAGCAGGGAGCCCGATGTGGGACTCGATCCCGGGTCTCCGGGATCATGACCTGAGCCGAAAGCAGTCGCTTAACCAACTGAGCCACCCAGGCGCCCCCAACTATGTCCTCTTTAAAGTCACTCCCTGCACTGAGGCACTGAGAAATACATTAATGAGGTATGACCAGTATCTTCACAAAGCTTTGTAATAGCTGTCTCCTTTAGGCTTGGGCAATGATAGGACCGATACCACCCTTGAAATCTGCTCCCAGAATGACAAAGGCCAGGTGATACCAATTAACTACAAGAGACAAGATTGATGAATTTACTATAATGGACAACAAGGACAAAATGATAATCAATTGTTTTGTTTTGTTTTGTTTTTAATATTTATTTATTTGACATAGAGAAACACAGCCAGAGAGGGAACACAAGCAGGGGGAGTGAGAGAGGGAGAAGCAGGTCTCCTGCTGAGCAGGGAGCCCGATGTGGGGCTCGATCCCGGGTCTCAGGGATCATGACCCGAGCTGAAGACAGTCGCCCAACCAACTGAGCCACCCAGGCACCCTGATAATCAATTGTTTTAACTAGCAGGGATCTTAAGTAGTAGCTAACTGATGATGGAGTCTGTGGAAATTGAGTAGATTACAGCCCAGTGAAATATTACTTCATCTGTATAGCAGAGGCCAGAAACCTCATTTGAACACCAAAATGGAGGGACATGACTTCTTACTCAATTTACAGACTTAAGCAAATTCAACAATATAGATTCCCTTGGTAGACAAGGAAGGCAGTAAAAAGATGTTCATTCCTGTCATTTACAGTAACAAAACTTTGGAAACATTTAAGTATCCGTGTTTCAGTTACCTATTGCTGGTTAGCAATCAATAACTTAGTGACAGGTTGTTGGACTGGATCTAGAAGACCCAAGATGGCCTTACTCACAATTTTAGCACTCTCACTGGCATGCTCAAATGGTTGAGGGTGAGCTGGGATGTCTGGGATCTCTCTCCTTTCATGACATTAGCTGGGCTCACACATACTGTCTGGAACCTTGGTTCTCTTCCCTATGTCTTTTCTCTCATGTGGCATCTCATCCTTTAGGACCTATCCCTCCATATAGACTCTCCAGTAGATAACCTGTACTTCTTTATATGGCAGCTGGATCCACCATGAACAAAAGCAGATGCTACCAGGCTTTCTTTTGTCTGGATTCAGAAGTTCTTGAATGCCACTTTCACCACATTCTATTGACCAAAACAAGTTATAAAGACAGCCAGATTCAAATAATGGGCAGAGTCCAGATCTTATTGGAAAAAGCAGCAAAGACACATTGCAAAGAGGCACAGACACATGGAGACATCATTCATTCTTTGGAGGCCCTTTTTAACAATGTACTACAATCTAATAAGAAGCATTTCTTTTAAAAATTATGGTAATGTTCTGGTCCAAGATGGTGATGTAGGAAGACCCTGACCTTGCCTCCTTTACCGAACACACCAAATTACACCTATGCATGGAATAATTCCTCCTGAAGAAGAACTGAGGGCCTACTGAACAGCTTATGCACAACAAAAAGTATAGAGCTGCAGGAACACTCTCTGAGTTGGAGGGAAGGTCTGGAGAATGACAAGGTTTTTTTCCCTCCTTCACCTTGAAATCACAGGCTGGAGCAGGGTCCAGACACTATAGCCAACTTGCCGCTTCAGCAAGCCCCAGGTCCTTTAACCCACACCAGCTGCAGTTATGATGAGGCACAGAAAAAAAAAATCACGGTTTAAAAAAGCAACTAGCCTTAAAGAGACCCAAGCTTAGAACTCTACCACCTGGCAGCTGCAGCAGGAGGGGAGCTATTGGAAAGCTTTCTGGGTGGGAGGGGCTGGCGGACACAGTCTACACTCTACCTCCACCTTACTAATGTGAAGAATGTGAAGGGATGGAAAAACATTTACCATGTAATGGAAGCAAAAGAAAAAAAGATGGATCAGACAAAAGAAACTTTAAAACAAGGACTGTAACAAAAGACAAAGAAAGGCATTACATAATGATAAAGGGATTAATCCACCAAGAGGATATAACAGTTGTACATATCAACACACCCAATACTGGAGCACCTAAAACATAAAGCACATATTAATGTACATAAAGAGAAATTGATGGTAATTCAATAATAGTAGGGGACTTTAACACCCCACTCATATCAATAGATAGATCATCTAGACAGAAAATTAATAAGGATACAGTGTCTTTGATTAACACATTAGACCAGATGACATAACAGATACACAGAATATTCCATCCAAAACAACAATAGAAACATTTTTTTCAAGTCTCCAGAACAGGCCACAAAACAAACCTCAATAAATTTAAGATTGAAATTGTACCATGCATGTTTTCCAACCATAATGGTATGAAACTGAAAATCACAAGGAAAAAAAAAAAAACTAGAAAAAACACAAACTTGTGGAGGCACAACATGGTACTAAACAATGAATGAATCAATGAAGTAATAAAAGAAATTTAAGAATGCGTGGAGACAAATGATAATGAAAACACAGTAGTCCCAAAATCTTTGGGATCTAACGAAAGCAGTTCTAAGAAAGAAATATATAGCATTACAGGTCAATCTCAAAAAATAAGAAAAAGTTCAAATAAACAATTTAAAATTACACCTAAAGGAACTAGGAAACGAAAAAGTCTGAGGTGAGTAGAAGGAAGGAGATAAAAATCAGACAGAAATAAATTACATAGAAACTAAAAAACAAAACAAAACAAAATAATGAAACCGAGAGCTGATTCTCTGAAAAGATCAACAAAATTGATAAACCCAGACTCATCAAGAGAAAAAGAGAAAGGACTCAAATAAGTAAAATTAAAAAAGAAAGAGAAATAATAAGTGACACCATAAGAAATACAAGGGATTATGAGATTACTACAAAAATGAATATACCAACAAACTGGACAACCTAAAAGAAATGGATAAATTCCTAGAAACACAATCTTCCAAAACTGAATCAGGAAGAAATAGAAAATCTAAACAGACCAACTACTAGTATCAAAATTTAATTGGTATTAAAAAAAAATACTACCAAGAAAACAAAAGTCCAAGACCAGATGTACTCACAGGTGAATTCTAAGAAACATTTAAAGAAGAGTTAATACCTACTCTCCTCAAATTATTCCAAAAAATAGAAGAGAAAGGAAAATTTTCAAATATATTCTGTAAGACCAGCATTACCCTCATACCAAAACCAGATAAAACACCATAAAAAAAGAGAAACTTACAGACCAATATCCCTGATGAACGTAGATGCAAAGACCTCAACAAAGTATTAACAAACTACATTCAACAATGCATTAAAAAGATCATTCACCATGATCAAGTGGGATTTATTCCAGGGATGCAAATGTGGTTCAATAGTCACAGATCAATCAATGTATTACACATCAACAAAAACAAAGGATAAAAGTCATATGATCATTTCAGTAGATGCAGAAAAAGCATTTGACAAAATTCAATACTCATTCATGATGCTTAAAAACTCTCAATAAAATGAATTTAAAGGAATATACCTCAACATAATAAAGGCCATATATGAAAAATGCATAGCTGACATCAGATTCAGTGGTGAACAACTGAGATTTTCCTCTAAGATCAGGAAAAAGACAAGGGTGTCCACTCTTACCACTTTTATTCAACATGGTTCTGGAAGTCTGAGCCAGAGCAATCAGACAAGAAAACAAAATGAGGCATCCATATTGGTAAAGAAAAAGTTAAACTGTTACTATTTGCAGCAGACATGCAGATACCTAGAAAACCGTACGACATTAACAAAACAAAACAAAACAAAAAGACCTGTAAGTAATAAATGAATTCAATAAATTTGTAGGATACAAAATTAATACCCAGAAATTGGTAGCATTTCCATACACTAATAATAAAGTAGCAGAAAGAGCAATTAAGAAAACAATCCCATTTGCAATCACACTACAGGAATAAAATACCAAGGAATAAACTTAACCAAGGGAGATAAAGACCTGTACTATGAAAACTATAAAATATTGATTGAATAATTTGAAGACAACACAAACAAATGGAAAGATATTCCATACTCATGAATTAGAATAACTAATATTATTAAAATGCCCATACTACTCAAAGCAATCCACGGATTCAGAATAGCAACAGCATTTTTCACAGAACTAGAACAAATAATACTAATATTTATATGGAACCACACAAGGCCCCAAAGAGCCAAAGCAATCTTGAGAAAGAAAAACAAAGCTGTATGTATCATAATTCCAGATTTCAAGATATACCACAAAGCTATTGTAATCAAAACAGTGTGATGCTGGCACAAAAACAGATGCGTGAATCAGTGGAAAGAATAGAGAGCCCAGAAATAAATACATGCTTATATGCCAATTAATCTAGGACAAAAAAATCAAGAATATGCCATGGGAAAAAGGCAGTCTCTTCGATAAATGGTGCTAGGAAAACTGGACAACTACATGTAAAGTAATGGAATCTGGACCATTTTTCTAATACCATGCACAAAAATAAACTCAGAGCAGATTAAAGACCTAAATGTGAGACCTGAAACCATAAAAACCCTAGTAGAGAACATAGGCCATTATTTCTCTTTAGCCATAGCAACATTTTTCTAGATGTGTCTCCTGAGACAAGGGAAACAAAGGTAAAAAATAAAGTATTGGGACTACACCAAAATAAAATGCTTTTGCACAGCAGAGGGAACCAACAAAACAAAAAGGCAACCTACTGAATAGGATAAGATATTTGCAAATGGCATATCTAATAAGGGGTGTATCCAAAATATATAAAGAACTTCTATAACTCAAAATAAAAAAAAGCATCCAATTAAAAAATGGGTGGAGAACCTGAATAGATGTTTTTCCAAAGAAGACATATTGATGGCCAACAAACACATGAAAAGATGCTCAGCATCATCAGGGAAATGGAAATCAAAACCACAATGGAATATCACCTTAGACTTGTCAGAATAACTAAAATCAAAAAGTCAAGAAGTAATAAGTGTTGGCAAAGATATGGAGAAAGGATGTGCACTGTTGGTAGGAATGTAAATTGGCATAACCACTGTGGAAAACAGTAATGGAAGTTCCTCAAAAAATTAGATAGAAATTCCATATGATCCAATAATTCCAATACTGAGAATTTACCCAAAGAAAACAAAAACAGTAATTCAAAAGATATGCAACCCTATGTTTATTGCAGGATTATTTACAGTAGCCAATTTAGGGGAGCAACTCAAGTGTCTGTTGATAGATGAAAGGGTCATGAAGATGTGAGATACACTCACAATGCACGTTTACATGTACATAATGGAATATTACACAGCCTTTAAAAAGGATGAGATTGTGCCATTTGCAACAACATGGATGAACCTAGGGGGAATTTTGCTAAGTAAAATAAAGCAGACTAAGAAAGATGAATACCATATGCTTTCATTCACATGTGAAATCTAAAGAAACAAATGAGTAAACAAAAAGCTGAATCAGACCTATAAATACAAAGAACAAACTGATGGTTGCCAGAGGGGAAGGAGGTGGGGAATGGGCAAAATGGGTGAAAGGGAGTGGAAGATGCAGGCTTCCAGTTATGGAATGAATAAGTCACAGGACTAAAAAGGAGAGCACAGGGAATATAGATTCTCCCAGTCCATTACATGTCAATGTTCCCAACTCCCTCACATCATTATACTTCTGTTGTACTTGCCTACCACTATATTAATTCTACTCTCTGAATTTTCTGTGATTACAGGAAAAAACAAGTCCTTAGACAAGAACTCTTTCTACTTCCTAATACCAAACCTATAAAAGTACTTGTCCTTCCTATCCATCCCAGCTCCTGGTCCTCCAGTTATATTGGAGAAGGCAGTCCTCCACTCACCTAAGGCAAGTCCCCCATCTGTGTTCCACGTCTCAAATCTTTCTATACTTCAGGCAATAGATGAACCCCCTATTCTTGAACATCAACAATACACCCTTCTTTATTGGCTCTTTCTCATCAGCATTTAAACATAAACAAGTCTTCCATCTTATAAAGACCAAACCCTTCCCTCCACTTAGGGTGTTTATACTGGTTGTCCTCTCACTCCTTCCTTTCACAATGAAAGGGGGGAGAAATTAATTCCATGGCCAAATTCCTTGAAATTTCCAACTCCTTCTTCACCACGTACTCAGTCTTCAACCATGACAGTTTGGTTTCTAACTTCCTACTAATTACTATATCAGTGAGTATGTCAGAAGGAAGTGGAGTCCACTCCAGATAGTTCAAAAGAAGGGGTTACTTAGAGATGTAGGCAACAACCATGTAATGGTGATATGCTCAGAGAGTATGGACAGTGGTAAGCCATTATCATTCCTAGGGATGAAGAGACAAAACAGGAAGTAGAATAGTAAGACCAAGAACCAGGAAAAATAAGACACTGGTGGGAACTGAAGTTAAGGTGGAGTACACCTACTCCCTGAGACAAGACATGGCAACAGGGAGAGAATGGGGGAAAATACCTTGCCCTCTTCTGCGTTCTGATCTGCCATTGGCCACACCCCACTGGAAGCCAGAGGGCAAAGGAGCTGAAGTGATGAAGTCTACAGGACTCAGGCTCTGGGGCACAGAGGAGAGAGAAGGGTAAATAAACAGAATAACCAGCACATTCACACAGCTTCTTTTTCAAAATATCCGGTGTCTTGCTTGGACACTGCCAACTACTGCCTACTTGAAATAATTTCTTCCTGTGGCATCTGACATTACATTCTGCTATTTTTCCTTCTCGCTTGGGATGCTCCCACTCAGTGTCCTTTGCCAGTCTCTCTCTCTCTGTACGTTCCTAAGATATGGTGTTCTCTACAGGCTCCCATGGCTACATTCAGAAGCTGAAAATGCAAATCCCCATCTGCAGCTCAGATTTCTTTCCTGAGCTTCAGGCTTTAGAGCAGGTAACAAGCAAGTATCTGTATTTTTCCCCTGAGGATGCCAGAGCATCTCATATTCAATAACACATCCCCAAGTGAACTCACCTCCTTCTCCTCCTCCCTGAAAATTTGCACCTCTTCCTGTATTTCACTGAATAACATTTCTCTCCACACGGTTATCCAATCAATTAGCCAAGCCATTCTCTTTGCAGCTGATAGAATGACTTTTCCAAAATTAAAAATATAATCATTTTACTCCTTTGCTATCAATGGCCTATTAATTCCATGATAAAGCCTGAAGCTCATAACATGATATACAAACCATGTACCAGAGATGGCTGTACAACAAGATCCGTGTGGATCCATAGCTGGCCTGCTCTTCCCAGCCACTCTGGAATTCAGGGTGACCACGTCACTGAGTTTCCAACAATGGATGCCATCCCCAGACTAGTGTCTATAAGACGTAACTATGCCTCCTCCACACTCTCTCTTTCCGGTTCAGCAGTTAGGATAAAGCCCTAGAGGATGGCAGTCACAAGGCGAAATCATTGCCTTGAGGAAAGTCATTATACACCAGAAACAATTGCATGTACTATTAGGTAAGCAAGGAATAGGGGCGCCTGGGGTCACTTAGTCAGCTAGACGTCTGACTCTTGATTTTGGCTCAAGTCATGCATGATCTCAGGGTGGTGAGATTGAGCTCCATATCAGGCTTCCCACTCAGCATGGAGTCTGCACGAGATTCTCTCCCTCTCTCTGCCCCTCCCCTGCCCCACTCATGCTCTAAATAAATAAACAAACAAATAAATAAATAAATATTGGAGTGAAATGAGATTGAGGAAGTAGCCCGAGGTCACATGATTGAGTATATTCAATGGAGCCCACATCTGAATCCAGACTGCCTTAAACCAAAAGACAGGTTATTGACTTCTGTGGGTGTATGGCTTTTCTTATTGTACACTAAGAGTTTTTGTTCTATTGCTTATTTAGCTACCTCCATCCAGTACAAAGTTTTTCGGAAGAGGGTTCATGTATACTTCTTTAATTGTTGCCTTCTGGTATCTGGCAGAGTATCCAGCATATACTAAGTGCACCCTAAATATCAAAGGAGTAGTACTGATGACTTACGGAAAAGATAGGGACAGAGAGACTAGGTAAAATGGTTATTCCTCCTCTCTTGTTTTACTGCTTTGGATCAGGAGAGAGAAGAGTATTTTGAGGAGGAAAGCAGAAATCTCTGTGTAAAGGACAGAAGTGGATCAGGAATTGACAGGGTGCCTGGGTAGCTCAGAGGGTTAATCCTCTGTCTTCAGCTCAGGTCATGATCTCAGGGTCCTGGGATCGAGGCCCACATCGGGCTCTCTGCTCAACAGGGAGCCTGCTTCCTCCTGTCTCTCTGCCTGCCTCTCTACCTACTTGTGATCTCTCTCTCTCTCAAATAAATAAATAAGTAAAATCTTTAAATAAATAAAAATAAAAATATATTAAAAAAAAAAAAAAGAACTGACAGTATCTGAAGTCACCAGAATGGGTGAAAGTTTATCTCCATGGAATTCATTAGCTGTCCATAATTTATTTTCTAAGGAAAATAATTCTTTTAGAAGAAATTTCCAAATTTCTGCCATGTAGAAGAGTTTTATGTTCTAATCCTATTCATCCCTTAATTCCCAGTTCAGGCGCCCCTCGTTTTGCCTGCCCCAAAGATTGGCATTAATCTCTTGTGACTCTGAACTTGCATGTCATTCATCTCTACCTCTCTCATGATACTGACCACAGTTGGTCTTGTTCTTGACACACTTGTACTCCATTCTGTAAGCACCTCTAGGCAGAAGATACATAACCTCCATCCTGCTGGCACATCGTGCTCAGGAAATGCTTGCTGAATAAATACTGAGTTACTTCATAAATAAATAAGCCTTCCCATAGAACCAAGTACTATCCTGGCATGAAGAGTTTCTTCATTCAAAAAAACTAATAGCTCTGGAAGACACTGGAACATATCTGTATGTTCCAACATACAAATCAAGGACCAGAGCCATACACTTATATGCATAATGTGTTAATATTACTAATTAATATTACTAAAAATTTTCCTGATTCTAAGATGTGTTCTGTCATAGATATAAATTTAAAATGCATGCTTCTAGCTGTCTATACTTCATGAGAATTTTGGCATTTTTAGGACTTAAAAAAAAAAGCGTGGCCTCTTTCAAAATGTAATTTGCAGGGGCGCCTGTGTGACTCAGTTGGTTAAGTACTCAACTCTCAATCTCAGCTCAGGTCTGCATCTCTGGGTCCGGAGTTCAAGCCTGGAGTTGGGCTCTATGCTGGGTGCTGGGCTGGGAGCCTACTTAGAAACAAAGTGTAATTTGCATACAAAAGTCTTAAAGAGACAGTCTCTCACTTGCATTGAGGGACTCTCAGAAGGTATAAAATTAACATGATTCATTTGAATTCCGAGAGTGAATTTTGGTTTGGATTTTGATCTGAATGTATAGGTATAAATCCCAGTTTACAATCTGAAGTGTGTAAGAATTAGCTTTTCTCAAATGCTGGTTTTCATTTTTTAAAAATGTGTAAAGATTACTCCTTGCAAGATATATCTCAAGATATATGAAACAGGGGTGCCTGGGGGTCTCAGTGGTTAAGCCGTCTGCCCTCGGCTCAGGTCATGATCCCGGGGTCCCAGGATCAAGCCCTACCTTAGGCTCCCTACTCCTTGGGAAGCCTGTTTCTCCCTCTCTCACTCCCCCTGCTTATGTTCCCTCTCGCTGTGTTTCTTTCACTCTGTCAAATAGATAAAGAAAATCTTTAAAAAAAAAAAAAAGATACACGAAATAATGGTTGAAGGGGGGAAAAGAATTTAGAGAGAAAAGTGAGAAACAAGTTCTTAGTGAGCAGAAGAAAAGGGGGGGTAGAATTAAAACCCCATTACTGAGAAATCAGATGCTCATAAAGAAACCTCTCAAACTACATTTATTTAATATAGCTTCCTATTGTGACATGCAGATTCACATTTTAGTTTAGTTTAATAGGTGTAGGTATAATCCTTCCATGTGGACCTGGGCAAGACCACCTTAATAGTGTTTGCTCAGGAACGGTCTTTAAGGCTAGTTCAATACCCACCTTTTCCATCAGAGGGCAGCAAAAGGCCATACCCAGATTACTCTCTGGTTCGTTCTGGCTTCAGTTAGAAGTCAAGCCATGGAACTTAACACATTCCATTCCTCCAAGGGAAACCTAGCTCCTCAACCTCAGACAGAATGGAAACAAATCAACGTATCCCTGGCAGTGGAGATTCAGATAATCAAGGAAACATCTCACAGGCAAAGGTGATGCATGTGATTTCAAGGAGTGGTTCCTGAAGAGTGACCTGAAGGCCTTGCTTTGGTCAGTGATCCATAACCTAAGTTTTATCTTCAAGGACCAGAGTCATCTGATCCTGGAAATGGCTAGACTTAAAAAACAAGTTGATAGTCAGATAATTGGATGTAATTTTTTTCTCCCTTAAAGATTAAATTCCCAAGAACTGGCCTAGGACTTATTATTTCTACTTTTTGACAGCCTTGAGGCAAAATTTCCAAGTCCGATTTAGGAGGTGCATAGCGATTTGGTTGCTTGTTTTGCTTTCTTCCCTCTTGCCAGTTACCTCCTGAGAACTGGGCACAGGTCAGTAGGATCGTTGGATTGTGGCTGCTAGCAAGCCTGTGCCTGATGCGGCAGGTTTCTAAGAAGGTACCAGGGCCTCTAGTGGAGCGTAACACCCTCCGGCTCTGCCAGGGGATGGAGCCACACCACATTTCAGTGTCTGCTCCTAACCCAGACTCTGAGCAGCAGCCATCTTTCCCACGTGAGAAGTTGTTACTGGAATCTTCCAAGTGCTTGCTTTTGCAACTGAACTAATCAAGACAATGTTTTTTAAAAATTAAGGTTCACTCAGAAAGGAGATAATCTTTGTACACCCAGTGTTTTCAAGAGATCCACCGTCTGTGCACCCAGGGGTACTCACAAATACATGTGTACGCGTGCACACAGACAAGAAAAAAAAAGTGCTCAGGACAATCATGCTCCTAAAAGCTTTCCTTTTCATACCAGTATATATCACTGCGTATTCTCACACATAACAAGAATTTTGCCCTAGATGTATATAAGAAGACATGATGGGGTGATACACAAATGTATTCAAATAGTGTGACAGGGAGCTCAAGTGCGATAAAGATAATGCATGGAGTCACACCTAACTGAGGTCAACTCTGGGATGAAAATTAAGGATATTGGGGCGCCTGGGTGGCTCAGTTGGTTAAGCGACTGCCTTCGGCTCAGGTCATGGTCCTGGAGTCCCAGGATGGAGTCCCACATCGGTCTTCCCACTCAGCAGGGAGTCTGCTTCTCCCTCTGACATTTTCCCCTCTCATTCTCTCTCACACACATAAATAAATAAAATCTTTTAAAGAAAAAAAAGGAAACTAAAGATATTAAAATTAGTATTAAAAGTCTACCCCATAAGCATGTAAGCATCATGAAAACAGGAATGATCCTTTTGTTTTAACAAGAAATAACTCAGTTCCTTTTTCCTACTAAGTATCTTACTTAGTTCCTTTTTCTTACTAAATGGGCTCAGTTATTATCTGTCAAATGAAGAAAATACTTCAGTAATCTCCCACATCAGAGACCAGTGTCTCTGAGGAAACCTTCTCCAAGCAGCCTTTTCTCCACCTCCAGCATTAAAGCAGGTTATGATTTCTTCAGTAGAGCAGTAGCTGAGGTAGTTGTCTTGGGTCATGGGCCCATGTGGGCTACATCTTCAACAGCAACAATATTCAGAGAGGCAAGCTGCCCTTGAGAAGTGTGTGGGCACAGATATTGACTGAATAAATAGAAGATTGCCCTCTCATTTTCTCTCTGGGGCAGGATTACCAGACTTAACCAATAAAGATACAGGGTGCTCAATTAAATTTGAATTTCAGATAAGTGAATTTATCAGGGGACACACTGATACTATAATAATATTCATTATTTACCTGAAATTCAAAAATAACCGAGCATCCTGTATTTTACCTGGCAGTCCTGCCCTGGAGCATACACTTTTCGAGAAGAAGGGAGAGGGAATCATCTGACTATATATTTGCGATCTTTCTTCCTTTCTGGGCATGTAGGTCGTATCCTTTTAACTTCAACTATGAATGGTGGGGTGATCACAGAGATAATATTTAATCCCCTTAAGTGTGGGGATGCAGCAAGGATTCATATACAGGGTGTGGAGGGGAGAGGGAGTACTGAATTCAGTGAGGAGACTCTGAACTCAGCTTTTCCAATATAAATAAGGCTTTCGAAAAAGTGATCCTCAGACCTCTGTTCACAAACATCCAATATTAGTCCTGGATTGGAGCCCATCTTTCTTGAAAACCCATACCTAACTATAACTCTAAACAAGTTAGCAGTCCACTAACAGTTGCAAAGGGACCTGGTTCAACTTTGCCCTGAGCTCAACCCATGTATCTTGTGGGTCCAGGTAACCCTGGACACCTTAGGGTGAGGTGAGGAGGAAGTGACAGGAGACAAAGTAATCTAGCTGGCACCGAGGAAGGGGATAGGATTGAACACTTTTCTATAAGAAATCGTTGTTCAAGTGATCTCAAAGCTTTAGTTAATAGAATTTTGTACGGGGGCGCCTGGGTGGCTCAGAGGGTTAATCCTCTGCCTTCAGCTCAGGTCATGATCTCAGGGTCCTGGGATAGAGTCCCACCTGGAGCTCTCTGCTCAGCAGGGGTGCCTGCTTCCCCCTCTTCCTCTGCCTGCCTCTCTGTGATCGCTCTCTCTGTCAAATAAAATCTTAAAAAAAAAGAAGAATTTTGTATGGAAAATGCTCCGTTATTAATTGTAACCCTTATCACTTTTAATTGAACCATATTATAAATGAGTATCATTGAGTAAAATGTGACCAATCAAATGAATAAAAATGAAACTTGCTTTTCTACAAAATTCCATTGTATTATGTGGCATTTGAGATTTTTCACAAATGAACACTGATCTATCTTCCAACCCTATCTCTTGTCACTTCTTTCTAGGACTGCTATACTCTATGCCAGGATGTCTGGGTCGCGGCACTGTTGGCATTCAAATGGGATAATTCTTAGTTGTCAAGGGCTGTCTTTGCATTTTATAACATTTAGCATCAACCCTGGATTCCACCCACTAGATGCCAGTAACACCACACCCCCAAGGCCAATCAAAAATATCCATAGACATTGCCAGCTGTTTCCTGGGACTTACTATCACCCCCATTGAGAACCTCACCTCCACTGAGAACCACAGCTCTAGCCCATGAGACAACTTACCCTCCTATGAACACGTTTTCACACACCATACTGCGCGCACACACACACACCTTTCTTCCTGTTCTCTTGGCCTGAAACACTCTACTTTTCCCTTTTGCATTGACAAACTTGTACTTATTGTTGAAGGCCTATATAGAATGTTGTCTATCTACATTGTTCCCCTTATAATCCATGCCAACTCAATTTCCTTTCCCTCCTCATGATCTCCTTTGTGTGTGTGTGTGCGTGTGTACATGCACTAAAATAAAACAGAAAGCATTCAAATAAATGTTTTTGTTGAAGCATAGGCCAAAGTCCTAAGTTTTGCCATTTTCTCTATATTTCCCTAAAGGAATATGTAGATTTTCATACTCATGAAGTAGATTAATTTAGACTAGGTAGCTTCAGCAAAGCTGGATTGCCCACTGTTTTCCAAACATGCAGGGTGCTTTCCCATCTTTACCCAGTTGTTGAAATTGTTTCCTTCACTGGAAAGTTCTATTCTCATTTCTCTCTGTCGGTATTGGCTTGGAGTCCCTGAGGAAGAGCTGCCTTTGGAAGGAGAAAGGATCTCTTCCTCTGAGAGGAAAGGAAAGAAAAGGGGCAGGAGTGAAGCACCACATCACCAAGGTAAAGAGGAGAGTGGAAGACCTCACCCTGAGACATTCTCATCCACTAGAGCAAGATGGTAGAGTATGCCAAGGCCTGTCCGATATATGAACCTGCAGTTCCCAAGGATAACCCTCAGAGAGATGTCTCAGGGAGATGACGAGAGATGACTTAAAGGATGGCAAAGGGGCAGTGAGTTTGCACGGTTCCTTTCAACAAAACTCCTACTCCTACTTCAGGACCCAGGTCAGAACGTTCCCTTCCCTGACTCACTCAGGAGGAAACTAAACTCATGGGAATTCTCTCTCCCCTACCCCATCCCCGCAATCCTTACAAAGGTATTTAACTTGTATCTTGGGTTTTATGTTCACTCATCTGTCTCTCCCATTACCTCTGGAGCCTCTTAAAAGTCCTAATTCATCTCTGTATTCCCAGCACCTGGCAACAAGGCCAGCGCATGTAAGTGGTAGAAAAATGTTGAGTGAGTGAAGGATGGGAAGAATGAATGAGTGGAATACCCTTCTCACCAGAAGCTGACCTGTGCTCAGTGAATTAAGCAGAGCAGAAGGAGACCTAAGGAGAGGCTGGTCGTCTCTGGCTACACAGGAACAGGGAAAGACTGCTCGTGTGCATGCACACGAAGGAAAGCAAACAAGAATAAAAGCCAGAAAATAAATGTGAAACTCAGATGGTTTTCTCAGAAGCTGTGTGCAGTCCTGAATAGCAGGGGAAAGAGTGGGAGGACCGGGAACTGAGTGCAAAAAGTAACGGGCCCAGGAGATAATTTACAACTGGGAACAGAATGCCTTCCTAAATCAGAGAGTGTGTGGTCCAGAAAGCAGAGCACCACAGAAACAGTTACTGTAAAAAATTACTTGTGACTTTTTTTTTTTTTTTTACAAAAACAGTCTGTTTTGAATCTGACTATCCTTCCAGCAGCACATAAGCTTGCTTTGAAAAGCAGTAGCTCCACAAAACCATCCTTCAGATGGAATTCCATTTCATGTGAACATGTGGCACCTTGCAACACTGGGGCTGCTGCTTCCTGAATCCCTACTGCGTGCTCTCTGCATCTGCTTTATCCCTGACAACCGGGGTGCCTTGTCTATTTCCCACACGGGGAGACTGAGGCAAGCAGTGGCTACATGAGTAACCCAAGGTCACATACTAGCACACAGGATCAACATGGAGGACCAAGGTCTTTTTTTTTTTTCATTTTCAAGATTTTCTTTCTTTATTTGAGGGAGAGAGACAGAGATAGCGAGAGAGTGCCCCAGTGGGGAAGAGAGAGTAGAGCACAACGTGGGGCTCGATGCCAGGACCCTGGGATCATAACCTGAGCCAACGGCAGACACTTAACCAACGGAGCCACCCAGGCTCTCAGACCAAGTCTTTCTGATGGCAGAAGTCATGTGTTTCCCACTATATTAGGCAGATGCTTCTTCACATGTAATTAATAAAGGTAGTGATGGGGACACTCACAGAATCAAGGCTTCATGGGCCCTGTGCTGGAATGACCCTATGCTTTCCTTAAACTTCCACTGTTACTGTCATGAAATTTTTAATACTTTTTAAACAAGGGGCCCTGCATTTTCATTTTTGTTTTGGCCCCTGCAAATTTTGTAGGTAGTCCTACATAGACTCATTGAGTGTTTGAGCTGGAGGGGCTTTGAGAAGACGCCAGTTCTACCAGTTTAGAGATGAGGTAACAGGCACCAGAGAGGTCAAGTGGTCTGCTTTTGGGCACACAGCTGACTGGCTGCAGAGCAGTGGCGGAATCCAGGTCCTCATATTCTTTCTCCCTCACAACACTGTCCCCTCGAGAACTTTTAACATTAGAGAAGGAAGGCTTCCCCTTCCCTGCAGGAGCTTATCTCTAGCCAGAATGTCATTTGTGGCTGAGCTGGGTCAACTCATTTCACTCCTGGGCAAATGGCCCTTGGTATTTCATAAAACCAAATGCACATAGACCTAAATGTGATTCCAACAAAACCACAATGTCTACACTGTGGTAAAAGAAATTTTAGTGAAGTCTGTCACCCCTCTGCCCTGCCCCAGCCTCCCTAACCTAGCAGAGGGAGGCAAGTTCAGCCAGATCAGGCTGGGGTCATTGCCAGGGCAACCAGGGGGAAGTCGGGCTCAAGGCCAAAGCCGGGACTCCTACCAAGGCTGACCTAGAGAAGAGGAAGCATTTTGGCATGGCCAGTCTCCCTCCAGGGTCCAAGGCCTAGATATTCAGCTTCTCTTCAATTGGTAACACATAAAGCCTTGTCAGTGGAGCCTGTTGGAGCTGCCATCAGGTTAAGACAAGTAAGGATTTGTATTCACCTCTTTCACGCTTACATATTTGGAATTTATAAGAATAAAGACATAGGGTTCTGATTTCTAGTCCAGAAAACATGTATTTGCCTCAGACACACAAGAGCATGTGGCTTTATCAGGGGAGAGCTGGTGCTGAGAAGTTTTGGACTATTCTGAAAGTCACATGTGTGCACCAGGGCCTGAAGACATGTGGTTCACCAGGGGAACATGATTATGTTATAAAAGAGCTTCTCTCAGTTTCCTGGTATTGTGGAAAGATTTTGCCAGCAGACACAGTATGAACGGTTTCCCTTTTCAGTCAGAATGAACACGGTATTTGTTAACACTGCTGTGGTGTGGTCACAACTCCATGAGATGGTACCACCAGATGACTGTTGTCCTTATGTCATGGATGGCACACAGAAATAACCATCTGACGTAGAAACACCACAAAGGTGGGGGATCTTACTTGTTCACAATGTGTGCAAGCCCCTCAACAGGGCCTGGCACATAGTAAGTGCTCATTAAATACTGGTGAATGAATGTTACTTGTGGCTTTGAAGGTTCATTAAAATATCGGTATAAATGAGGGGTGCCTGGGTGTCTCAGTCAGTTAAGCATCCTACTCTTGGTTTTTGGTTCAGGTCATGATCTTAGGGTCGTGAGATCAAGCCCTGCATCAGGCTCTGTGTTCAGAGAGGAGTCCGCTTAAAGATTCTCTCCCTCTGCCCTCCCCCACTCATGCATGCGCACATGCACACACACACGTACACACACACTCTCTCTCAAATTAAAAAAAATCTTTAAATGAATAACTAGTTTAATGTCATAGATTTTCATTCTAACGTAGGACCAAAAAGGGGTATTTCATGAACTCTGAGGAAGTTAAATGGGTCCATGATACCTTGTGTGCATTTGATCCAAGTGATGACAAGTTAAAGATGGAGAAAATTTTAGAAGTTACCATTTCAGGGCACCTAGGTGGCCCAGTGGGTTAAAGCCTCTGCTTTCGGCTCAGGTCATGATCTCAGGGTCCTGGGATCGAGGCCCACGTTGGGCTGTCTGCTCTGCAGGGAGCCTGCTTCCTCCTCTCTCTCTGCCTGCCTCTCGGCCTACTTGTGATCTCTCTCTCTCTGTCAAATAAATAAATAAATTAAATAAATAAAAATCTTTTTTAAAAAATTAAAAAAAAAAGAAGTTACTATTTCATTTCTCCATTATTGTCCAAGGGCTTTATGTATTTATGCTAATTTTAGTAACTCTAATACACATACAGATATAATTGTAAGGCATATTTATAAATTTGTTAATAGAGAAATGCATACTTTTTATTTTTCTGTGTATATGTATGTGTGTATATATATGTATGTATCTGTGTATATGTTTATGTGTGTGTATGTGTGTGTGTACAGAGAGAGATAGTCTGTCTTTTTTCCAACATCATGACTCATGATTCCTAAATACTCCATGTCTACTTTCACAAAACAAGAACACTCTTTTGTGAAGCCATCAGATCACTGTCCCAGTCTGAAAATCAACATCAACACACACCAGCTTCCAATCCACTGACTTCATTCAAATTTTTCCAACATCTGAATGTCACTTTTCTCATTCTTCTCCAGGAACACCCATTGTCTCATTGTTCTCCTTCAGTATGGAACAGTCTCTCCTTTCCCTGGCTCTGTGTACTTGACAGTCTTAAAGAGACAGACTTTTCATTCACTAGGATGACCCTCCACTTGGATCAGTTAGATGTTTCTTTAGACACAAGACATGCATTCTTGGCTGAAAAATTGGCAAAAAGATGCGGTGTTCTTCTCAGTGTGTCACATTCAGAGGCTATACTATGGCCTGTCCTGCTATTGATGGTGTTAACCTGGATCATCTGGCCAAATTTATGTCTGCCACATTCTCCTCTGTGAAGTCACCACTGTTCTTTGTATTCAGTTAGTATTTTTTGGAGAGATAGTCCAATATTACATCGATAGGTTAGACATCCAATTTGCTCACTTAATAGTTGGAGCTGTACTGTACTTTGTGTAGAAGAACCACTTCTTCTCCTTCATTTGTTTATATACACATTTATTTATATCAGTGAACTTATGGATTCTTATTTTATTCATTGAATTTCAATCCAATGTTTTCCTTATTTATCTTGATGCTTTAGTAGTCCTAGATTTGGCCAGTGGGAGCTCTTTGAGTTGACTTCTATGTCCTATTGATATGCCCCCCTCATCCTTTGAACATTACTTTGTGTCACAGCAAGATGATTCAGGTTCATCTGATTGTTTCCTTACCTTAGCCTTATAGTCAGACATTCCTCTAAAGAGACCTGGATACCTTGAGTGAAGGAAGCATATAAAAACCAAGATCTGGGGATGTGTTATGCTCACACTATCTCTGTACATAGAGAGAGAGAAGAATTCATGAGTTCATACCAATACTGACAACTTCAATCCAACACCTCGGGGTCTTTCTAGCCTTCCCTAGTTCCGCGTTTGAAAATCTTGTCTCAGATGGTAAGGAATATGAATTGACTATCCTCAGTATATTTACCTATTTTCTCAATTAGCTTATTTGCTAAAGACAACCAATCCCCAGCCTTCCAGCTGCCTTCTCCAACTGCGACTTCTGCATCTTTCCGCTTTGTTCCTCAGCCATCAGGCTGCCTCCCGCCACCACATCCTCATAGTACCGCCATCCCCTTACTGCCCTGCTTCCTTGGATGAAAGTGAGAAGGGAAGAGAATAGACTAGTATTTTAAGAGGCTTCCCAAATTATTCTAAGTATACATCAATGTTTGTACATCATTGGAATAGAGAGCAAAAGGAAGGTGGTATTTACATATAAACTGGCATTCTCCTGGAAGCATCTCTGTTTCAGCAAGAATCCATAATCTCACTGAATGGGTGGCGTTGAGAGGCTCTGGAAAGTGTAGGGAGTCTTAAGACTTTAGAAGCAAGATAAGATAGTAGAACAGCAGAAGTTGGGGATGCCAAAAGAAATCATATAATTTTGCTACAGGCTAGACCTCACCATGCTTTCTCAAAATTATCTCATATGCTCCTTTTGGAATGTGTAGCCCTAATCTAATTTGCAATTAGATTCTAAATAGATCCTGATGCTTTGACTCCTGAAGTCTGGGAAGAATATGAGTGCTTTTAATTTGTGTAAGGCCTCACTATTTCTGGTAATTTTCTTGTGTTTTTCCACTTTGGAGAATGGACGGTGCTCCTGAGCACGAGTATAGCCAGTGCATGCACAATTTGGTCTTGAGCACATCTCTGCCAGCACACCTCAGCCTTGACCGATGATACCTGTTCTTGGACCCCTGCCCAGCAACCTTATCACCTTCTTTATTTAGCCTTTGCCATACAGCCTGGTAGAAATTGCAAACCCAACACTAAACTTCATAAGACAGAACTACCAGGGAAGAACAGTACTGATGTGCCTTAGAAAAATGACCACACTTCCTCCAGCCTCACATTTATGAAGAAATTTGTTGATTATTTATTCTAGATGAGAAATTGAAATCAAGTTAATAGGAAAGGAGGATGAAGGATTGAATTCTGTTATTGGTTTTCCTGGCTTCCATCTTTGCTAGAGAAAGCCATAAAACCTTATTTGTGCTGTTCATCTTCATATTTTCATGCTTACATTATGGCTGCAAGAAAAGTCAAGGCTGGCTCCAGATGAAACATCTGTGCCTGAAAAAGGAACACTTGGTCCCAGAGCCACAACTGGCACAGCCCTACAAAGTCAGCTTGCACAACAAAGTTAGGGTAAAAGTTAAACAAGGGAAAAACTGAGAAGAGAAAGAGCCCAACAGAGGCAGTTCTTTAATTTATGAAAGCCTTTGTGTAGTTATTATCTGATTTGCTATTAATAGGTTGGTCTCCAAAATATTCCTCTGACCTGATATGCAGTTCCCAGAGATCACCATGGATGACATTTCTAGAAGGAATCCTTGGGGACCTTACAGACTGACATGAACCATAAGAAAATTCCAGTGTGAGATGGAGTTCACACAGCTTGAAGCTAAGCTCTAGGAGTACCTTCTTTTTCCAAGGTACAAATAGGGAAGCTCAAGGTGATTTTGTTTTTGTGGATGCGTATGTGTGCATTAAATATCAAAGTACCAGAAGAAGAAAGGAATAGAAAAAAGAAAAAAAAAAGCAAAGCAGACTAATTTGTAAGCTGAAAAGAAAACCACAATAAATAGAATGAATTAGGGGTTTGGGCCAAGACCAGCTTGGACATTATTACAGTTATTTTCCCTGAGATTATGGAGATACCTTAGTCTGTTCGGGCTGCTATAGCAGAACATGATAGACACAGGCTTATAAACAACAAGAATTCATTTGCTACAATTCTGGAGGCTGGGAAGTCCAAGATCAATGCACCAGCCAGTTTGGTGTCTAGTGAGGTCTCCTTCCTAGTTCACAGCCATCGTCTCACTGTGTCTGGAAAGGGGTGAGAGAGCTCTGTGGGGGTGTCTTTTGAAAGGGCACTAATCCCATTCATGAGGGCCCCACCTTTATAACCTAACAATTTCCCTAAATCCCTGCCTCCTAATACCATCACACTGGGGATTAAGTTTCAATATATGAATTTTGGGAAGATACAAGCCTTCAGTCTATAGCAGAAAGTAAGAAAGATCATACTAATCAAGGCACAAAGAGGCTCTGTCAGCCAGTGGTTTCACTTGTGTTCCTACCATGTGCACCATATCGTGTTGACACTGTAGACCAATGACAGAAGTAGAGGGCTGCTTTCTATTTTCAGTCTATGCCAGACCAAGTGGTGTGCTGGAATCAACTCACATCAGCTCATAAGAACAGTGTTAAATATTCAGGAAATTCTTGAGCAGGTTGTTCAAACATTGTTGGCTTGAAATCAGCCACAGAAATAATATTTACACCATGAAAATGGACAAACACTACAAATTAGTACTTCATTTTTAGAGAGCCAGTTTACCAGCAAACACTGCCGGTAACCATAAAGGAACATTCCCCAAGTTTGGAGATGATCAATTCAGAGTTTAAAGGAATATTAAGATTGATATGAGAAAGGATAAGATGGCTTCTGTGAAGCCGTGTCTGCAGAAGAAGGCAGAGGCAACTGGTGACTTGGGGAGGCTCCTGTTGAAAGCAGTACTTAACTGTGGAGTATAAAAGAAACGTCCATTTTTTTCCTAACCAGTCTTAATCATATCCCCTCCTTTTTTTTTTTTTTTAAGATTTTATTTATTTATTTGACAGAGAGAAACACAGCCAGAAGGGAACACAAGCAGAGGGAGTGAGAGAGGGAGAAACAGGCTTCCCGACGAGCAGGGAGCCTGATGCAGGGCTCAATCCCTGGTCTCCAGGATCATGACTTGAGCTGAAGGCAGTTGCTTAACCAACTGAGCCACCCAGGTGCCCCATCATATCCCCTCCTTATGCCCGACAAAGGCCATCTCATCAACCTACTCAGTTTCTAAGGAGAGGCAGAGAGGAACACAAACCAGAAAAAGAAGGAAAAGTTTAAAGGCTGCTGAAGCATGCAACACTTTGTCTTTTACAAATGGGACAGGGCTTGAGGATTACCTAGCCCAACCCCTCTCTTAGAGCTGTGGAAATAGAACCAAAGTGATGGAAGGACTCATAGGTCACACAACTAATTAATGCCATGGCCAGGGCCAGCAACTAGGTCTCATTCATTATCCCTAATATGTGCCAAGCACTGTGACGGTTCCTAATCCTTGCTCTTCTTACCACTACCTCCAGTATGACTTACTCACAAGAAGAGGAGGCAGGTTGAAATTAAAAGAAGAATAGAAGCTTTTAATCCTTCCCTCCTAGCCAGTGCATGGAATATATGTTGTTTCAAGAAGAATTGGATTTATTAACACCAATTATGAAGGGACTGCCAACTTAGAAAAGGGATGTGTGCTTGAAGAGATGATAATGAAAGTGCTGTGCATGTACCATCTGGTATAAGTAGAGAAAAGCATCTTTTGTCCCAAATTGAGTTTCAAGTCATAATTTCTTAAATCACAACATTTACTCCCTAGGAAACTACCAAAAATGAGCTGATGATTTCAATTCTTTCCAGATGGAAAAAGGTTGATGTCACCCCAAGCCTTGTCTCTACAAGAGTCATTCATTCCACGCCACATAAGGGAGTGGCGAAGGCCAAGGTGTCACAGTTGGAATGAGTCTCTGAGATCAAACAGGCCCCTCAAGAGCTAATTCCTACCTGTCAGGGTTTCACCACTCAGACTTGGGGAGAGAAACTCATGTTGTAACTACAACAGCTGAACCTTCTCAGGGAGTAGAAGACTCACTTCTGCACTGGCCGTCCAGGTCCTGTCATCAATATTAAACTCACATTATGTTTTAAAAAAAAGAGGCTCTTATTAAGCCAGTCTAAATAAAGCCTTTGTGAGAAAGCAGTGCCATACTGGTCCCCAGAGGTGTGGATGGAATGTCTCGCTTGATTGATCCTCTGACTCGGATTGTGGTGATCATTCCAACAGAAGTAACAGGAGGATAATATCCACCATTGGCAACATAGACTTTTCTTGGCAAGAGGAATACAGAAATTTTTTTTTTCAGAATTTTTTTTTAAAGAGTCATTTTGGGGCTAGAATTATATCCAATCTGTCTTCAGAACTCTTACTTTATTCCTAAAAATTAATCACATTACTGAGATGACTTAAAAAACAAACTCATCATTCATTGGTAGGTCCACCAAACAGGGAGTAACACCCCCCACCCCCAGAGCTGGCAATAAAGTAGAACAAAGATGGGCTCCTGGGTGGTTCAGTGGGTTAAGCCTCTGCCTTCGGCGCAGGTCATGATCTCAGGGTCCTGGGATCAAGGCCCACATCGGGCTCTCTGCTCAGCAGGGCCCCTGCTTCCTTCTCTCTCTCTCTCTCTGCCTGCTTGTGATCTCTCTCTCTGTCTGTCACACAAATAAATAAAATCTTTTAAAAAATAGATAAAAATAAAGTAGACAATAGAGACGCAGAATAAAGCAAAACTAAAAAAATTTTCTAGGTAGTGGACCTCTGACCACTCATTCACCCTCCCCTGGGAGTAGCAGGTTCATCTAGATGAGATGCACTATTACATGATATGTGAGCTTCATAACAATTGTTCTGAGTCAGAGGGTGACCAGCCATCTAGGTCTGCCCAGAATTGGGAGGGTTCTTGAGATACAGAATTTTAGTTTTAAGATCAGGATAGTCTTGGGTGAATCAGGAAGAGCTGGTAACACCATTAAACTCCAGTTCCACCATCCCCTAATTCAGTGACTACAAAACTAAGAAATGCTCTAAGATCACAAACTACATGATGGCAGAACCTGAATTTGTATCCCAGTCTGACTTCAAAGACAGGGCTTCCCTTTCAATGCTCTGTAAGAAGATTTATATTTATTAACAGAAAGGGATAAAAATATTAAATATAACAGAAAGGGATAAAAATATTAAAATAGTGGATGCTTCCATGTAGCCTTCCACATTGGAAGCCTATTTAACAAGACAATAGGCTTAAAAACTAGGCTTTGGATGTGAAAGATTTCTTAAATTTCTTTGGGAAGAAAGCATGGAGAACTCAGATCATAGAATATTCCTATATTTTAGGGGCGCCTGGGTGGCTCAGTTGGTTGGGTGACTGCCTTTGGCTCAGGTCATGATCCTGGAGACCTGGGATCGAGTCCCACATTGGGCTCCCTGCTCGGTGGGAAGCCTGCTTCTCCCTGTCTCACTCTCCCTGCTTGTGTTCCCTCTCTGGCTGTGTTTCTCTCTGTCAAATAAATAAAAATCTTTTAAAAAAAAAGAATATTTATATATTTTATGGAAGATACAATTACTGATTATGAAGGCTAGGTCATGAGTAGGGTGACCATATATTCCAGTTTTCTAGGACAGTCTTGGTTTATTCCTACTATCCTAATGAATAGTTAAGAGTGCTCCTTTTACTCCCCAAAAATTCCTGATTCAGATGAAAAATTAGATGATAAATTACATGATTTCCCTAGTCAAGAGGCTTATCACTCCAAAATAGAAAGATGTGATATAATGAAAAGAAAACAAAGCCCAGGGTGCTTGGGTGGCTCAGTCAGTTAAGCTCTTGCCTTGGGCTCAGGTCATGGTCCCAGGGTCCTGGAAATGAGTCCCTCATTGGGCGGGCTCCCTACTCAGTGAAGAGTCTTCTGCCCTTCCCCACTGCCCTCCCCCTTGCTCATGTGCACACACACATGCTCTCTCTATTTATTCAAATAAATAAAAAAAAAATATTTTCTCAATTTTTTAAAAAGGAAAGAAAAAAGAGAACAAAGCCCATGCTTTCAGGCTGTGGAGACAATAGATAAGTAAGAAGAAAACAAAGACAGATAAAGGAAGGTTCTAGGCAGCTGAGTGCTGGAATCAGCTTATCCTGGCTAGTAAGGTTACTTTTTAAAACTTCAAAAATTTTCTGAGCAGGTTATTAAGTCATTGGTGCTTAAAATCACCCATCTCAACACATAAATTAGCAAACACTACATGCCAGGGCTTTTCTCCTTCACAGATCCAGATGACCAACACACTATTAGATCCATAGCTTATTCTCTCTCTCTCTCTCTCTCTCTCTCTCTCTCTCTCTCTCCTTTGCCCCCCACCCCACCCATTATGCACATATGTACACAGGCCATACACTGAAATGGCAGGGGTGCTTTAGAAGTTCCCAATAAAGTTAAGTAAACTCTGAGGAGGGTAATCTTTATTCTGACTCCTCACTTGGGGCTCTGGAAGATTACTTCCTGTGCTTCCCTTGATCAACATGTTACTTTAATGCAAAGCCCGGTGTACGGTGTAGTGGAGCAGAGGAAAGCATATGAATATAGCTTCTCCAATCATGTTCAGCTACCCAGGGCATGCAGAATTCAAGCTAGGCTGAGGCTCTATCTGGAGAACTTGCCACAGAGGGCCTGCCAATCTGACATGGGGTTATACTCAGCAGAGGAGACCACCTGGACCAAGGCCAAATATAGATTTTAACTCAATTCCAGGGGGGTCTGCATATGAGGCAAGACTGCCAGCCGTGATTACTATCCTTAGATGATCCAAAAGGGGCCTAAGTGAGCATTGCACCAGCTACTGGCATTAGCCATGAATGCCAGCAAGGTCAGCAGGGGTGAGGTGGACATGGGACACCACTGTGGGGCCCAGAAGAGCAGAGGGCATGTAATAATAAGCACTTAATGAATATCTGCTCTCCCCAGTTTATGTCTAATTTTCTTTCCTAACTATTGGCTCTGGTGACTTGGGGCTCCATTTGAGATATGGAAACAGGGCCTTAAGTAGACTGCTTAACCATTACCGTGCAAGGTCTAATCTGATTTAAAAGTCCCTTACTCAATGTCACTCATGGGTTTTCCTCTTTCCAAGCCTTTACTGATATGGAAATTAGTACCAGAAGTGATTTTAGAGCAGCAGAGCCTAAAGGACGGGTTCTCTGAATTCGCTTTGGGTTTTCTGGCATTGTTACTTTGATCTGTTTAGATTCAAAGGTATTAATTACCCTACTGCCAATGGTAAAATGGGACACTGGTCATGTCCGTCATGCCGATACAGGATTTATATTATCACCTGTTACCTGCAAACACATGTAATCAACTGCCAACAGATGTCCAAGCTTTTCGTGAACAAGCACATGTTGTTATAGAACATAAAGATAAGAAGTACAAAGGAGCTAGTTTGATGCTTCTTAATGAGCTGGAGAACTTGAGAGAAAGAAAATGGTGAGTGCAGGGCTTTAAATTCTCAGTTCACATTGTAGTGAGAACATATGGGAACATCCTGACCTTAAACCCCTAAATTCTGCTGAGTCTCAATTGCTGAAAGAAGCATTCCTGTCTATGGAGGTTAGTCTCATCTCACCTAAGGAACCTGAAATGGCCAATCCTAAAGGTAGTGGCCTTGCGGGAGACTGCTGGTCTTTTTCTAGACCTTCCCTCTGCATTCTCATTGCTTCTAGACCTACGACTAGACTCAATTCCCGGCAGGCCCAAAGGATAGTGTACAGAATTGATAATCCCCAAGAAGATACAATGCACACCGAAAGAATTGCATAATTCTGCCCCCATTTGCACAGAAACTGGGGAAAAGGTATGGGAATCCTACATACATCCTAAAGGTGACAGGAAGATAGAAGAAGTATAATGTTAGACATGGCCTAATTCATTGATATGGGTGACTAAATAGAGATTCTGGATTCAAAGTACTAGTCAAACAGCCAAGAGCAGCTGAAAATGGCTCTACCATGAGTTAGTTGGTTGACTTTTGTATATAAAGGTGGACTATCCTAAATAAAATGCCAGAACTTCTTTGATACACTGTAGAGCAGCAGTTCTTACAGTATAGTCCACCAAGACTTGGGGGTCTCTAACACCCTTTCACAGAGTCCATAAGATCAAAACTGTTGTCCTAATAATACTAAGATGTTATTTCCATCTTTCATTATGTTGCACTGATGGTGCAAAAGCAATTATGGGTAGAGTGTGTCAGCAAGAATCCAGCAGGATCACCAAACTATACTAGTCGCCCCTGTAGTCTTCACAGCCACACACTCATAATAAAAAGAAAGTGTTAATTGCACTTAAGAATATCCTTGATGATTGGGTGCCTGGGTGGCTCAGTGGGTTAAAGCCTCTGCCTTCTGCTCAGGTCATGATCTTAGGGTCCTAGGATCAAGGCCTGCATTGGGCTCTCTGCTCGGCAGGGAGCCTGCTTCCTCCTCTCTCTCTGCCCCTTTCTCGGCCTACTTTTGATCTCTCTCTCTGTCAAATAAATAAATAAAATCTTTTTAAAAAAAAATAATTATTAAAGGGGCACCTGGGTGGCTGAGTTGCTTAAGCGACTGCCTTCAGCTCAGGACATGATCCTGGAGTCCCCGGATCGAGCCCCACATCAGGGTCCCTGCTCGGCAGGAAGCCTGCTTCTCCCTCTCTCACTCCCCCTGCTTGTGTTCCCTCTTTAGCTGTGTTTCTCTATGTCAAATAAATAAATAAAATCTTTAAAAATAATAATAATTATTATTAAAAAAAGAATATCCTTGATGAAACAGTAATAATATTAATTATATTAGGTTTTAATCGAGTGCACATCTTTTTAATATTCTGTATAATGAAATGGGAAGTATTTTTTTAAGATTTATTTATTTATTTGAGAGATAGAGCATGCTTGAGTGTGACCAGTGGAGGGGGGTGGCAAGGGGGGCAGGGAGGAGGGCAGAGAAAGAGGAAGAGAGAATCCTGGCACAGACTTCGTGCTGACTGAGGAGCCCAACGTGGGGCTCGACCCCATGACCCTGAGATCATGACCTGAGCCAAAACCAAGAGTTGGCCACTTAACCATCTAAGCTGCCCAGGTGCCCTCAAATGGGAAGTATTTATAAAGTACTTCTGCTGCATGCTGAAATATGATGGTTGTCTTGAGAAAAGCTGTTGTGTGACTGACTTGGGAGCTGAACTAGCAGAGTTTTTTTTTTTTCATGGCATACCATATTTTACTTGAAAAAAAGACTGATAAACTATAGGCTTTTCTTGACATTTCATGTTACTTCTCTGAAAGCAACTGGCATCAATTGTTGATTAAAAATTCCAATTTCCCAGTGAAAATTAGATATACAGAAAACTTGTATCTCCCACTATAAGGTCAATAGCTTTTAATTTCTAATATTAACAAATGTAATTTTCAATATTGTAGAGTAACATGTGTCAACATTTAGAAGATCTGTATAAGTCAGTGAACCAACATTTTTCGAATGACCAGTGTACAGCACTGTAATATCTTATAAGTCAATATCATTCCATATCATTCAAAGTTCAAGAGATGCCTAGGTGTCTCAGTCATTAAGCCTCTGTCTTGAGCTCAGGTCATGATCCCAAAGTCCCAGGACTGAGCCCTGCATTGGGCTCCCTGCTCTGTGGGAGGCCTGCTTCTCCCTCTCTCACTCTCCCTGCTTGTGTTTTCTCTCTAGCTGTGTTTCTCTGTGTCAAATAATTAAACAAAATATTAAAAAACAAAAACAAAAACAAAAACAAAGTTTGAGATAAACCAGTAATTTTTACAGGATTAAAAAAAATGTACTGATGTCATTTAAATTGTATACTGTAAGGATGCCTGGGTTGCTCAGTAGGTTAAGCATCTTCCAGAGTTCCACATCTGGCTTTCTGCTCCACAGGGAGCCTGCTTCTCCCTCTCCCACTGACTTTCTCCCTGCTTGTGTTTGCTCTCTCTTTCTCTCCATCAATAAATAAATACAATCTTTTAAAAATAAATAAATAAATTTCATACTGTAATTAACCTTTAAGAAATTACCACTTACCAAGGTCTGGTATTAGTATCAAAGGAATATATTTTAAACTTCTGTTTTAATTTCTAATTCAGTAAAAAAATATATGTAACCCAAATAAACAAAAATTCTTGGGAGTTTGCAATAATTTCTAGGAAAGGCCAAGTAGTCGGAGACCAAAAAGTTTGAGATCAGTTGTCACAGAGGCAACTATCCAAAAGCTTCAGGACATCTGGCAGGCTAAAGTGGATTTATCTTGTAAGACGTGCCCCCTCCAGCTATGGCCCACAAGAGAGTCCAGAAGACTCTCCACTTATCAAGTCTGTAAGAAATAAATATGTTCATGAAGGGAGCTGCAGAATCCAGAACCCCAATCTGCTCTGTGTTGCCATCTAACTGGTTCCCTAGGATTCAGAGTTGGCAGGGGCTAAGGGGTAGACAATCCCAAAGGCAAGGTGGGTATGATTACTAGAATGGGTAGGACAGCCAAAATAATAACTAGAGTGGTCTGAACCTCAGAGGTCACTGGCATTGGCTAGTTAATTTTGCTGTTTCTAGAGCTGAATAGATGGACAACCTATTAAAGTTTTCCTAGATTTGTAAAAGCAGAAAAACTAGTTTGCTCAGGAGAACGCTTGAGTTTGAATCATCCCAATAGAGACTTGGGGCCCCTCAACCAATTTCTAAATTGAACCCAGTCTTGAGATCCAGAGGCCCTTAAATGAAGAGCCAGCTGAGTTCTCTTGAGGAAATCTTCTGTACACAGCCAAAAAAGGTATATTATTAAATCATCTTCCTAGACTTTGCTTCCTACAAAGAGGCATACACCCCAGCTCTCCAGAGGCTTGAAACTCTCCTAATTAGCCTAATATTTCTCTCTAAGTCATTCTATTCTAGCTAGACATTGCCTGGGGCTGCAAAGCTCACTCAGGCCAAGAAAGGGAGCACAGATCCGTACAAGCCTGGACCCCATAGCGTGAACCTGATGTCCACAGATTCATATTGGACCAGTCAATGAGTATACCTTTCTTCGTCTCTGCCTCCTCTCCCCCACATCTTTCTGTTTGCTCAGTCATCTCTTTTGCTTCTGCCTTGTCTTTGCACTTATGGTTTTGTCAGTTAGCCCAGTCAGTGGTAGGTTTGTTCCAGATGAAAGAGGAGTCTTCTATATTCAGAGTTGAGAAGATACAAGCAAGGTATCTAGACCATCAATGTCATGTCTTTATCAGCCTTTTACTTTACTTTCCAACTCAAAGTAAAGCTACATCATAAGAAACTTGCAACTTTTGCAGGACTTGAAGGCCTTGCTGAAGTCTTCCTAAAGGTGCACCTTATCTTACTCATAAAGTGGCTGGTTCATTGAAGGAGCTCAGGAAATGTGTACTGATTGAATGGATAAATGGTCATTCTCAACCTTGTTGAATGTGAGTGTTGAGGTTAACAGTTCCCAGAGTACTGAACCCTACAGCTTAGTAGTTGGAGAACCCCAACTCCATATCTCATTTGAGAAAATATAGTACAGGTGTTTCTAGAGCAAGCTAGAAAGGTATATACTCAGTATACAGTTAGGTCATATAATGACAATAAACTAAAATTTCAGACCCCACCCCACTGGGGCCTTCATTACAAGCCCTCTGTAATGTGAGTTTTCTATGTAGCTGAAGATGTATCCCTTTAAGGATCAACTATTTTTACTGAACCGTTTTGAAATTATAGATCATTTTCATAGATTTTTTTCATTTATTATATATAAAAGTAAATATAAATATATATATAAATATTTGTACAGCAAATGAAAATGTTGTACATATGAGATCTGCCTTCTTAACCAGAGCCTCTTGCACAGAGTTCTCTATGCTCAGTGCATCAAACTAGGAATATTAAATATGGTTTAATGTAGTAATCCAGTTTCTATAGCAATTGGATATCTATAAATTAGTCAGGATGAAAGAATAAATCCATAGCTAGGCACTGAAATGAGCTCACTGCTCCCCTGACTCTTTAGGTACAAGTCAACAGTTTAAGAGTATGTTTATGTTGTGGCTCCTTCATGTGGAGCGCTGTGCCAGGACCTGGGTACAGAGGATGAATAAGACCTAGAGAGAGCTCTCGGGCCACGGTTCCTTAAGACACAGTGGGGGAGAAGGAGCCCCAGGGGCCTTCCCCCCACACACAGTCAGTCTGTCCACTACCTCATCCAAATTGAATTGTGACCAAGTATCTCTTCCAAGGTTCTTGTTCACTGCTCTCTTTTTCTTGGAGAAAACATTTCTGTGGCAGCAGCAGCAGCAACTCTTTCTCTGTGTTGAGGACTTATGCTAATCAGTGATCTGGCTCCCGTTTTCTGACTCTTTGGTCTGATTATTTATTATTTGTAGAGTGTGGTAAGTGCAGATGGCATTTTGCAAAGCACAGAATTCTGAGCATGAAACCCCAGCCTCAAGGCGTTGACTGTCTGATTTAGACTTAAACAAAACACTGAATAAACAGGGAGACATCTAGTTGAGTTGATGTGGCTGGAAAGGAGGAAAAAAACTGAAACCAAGAAAAAAAGTAAGTTTTATAGAAGGATTTGAAAAGGGATAAAAGAGCATTAAAAGTGAGAGCTATTACCAAACCAAGGGGTTAAAAAGGAAACAAAAGAAGCATTGAAAAGAGAGTCTCAGGAAAGAAAGAAATTCAATGAGACTCCCTGCTTGTATCTTTTGGTTGAAGGGATGAGAGGCGGGGCTGTTTGGAGTACTGGGTGTTATATGCAACTGATAAATTATTGAACACTATTCTGACACTGATAATGTACTATACATTGCTAATTGAATTTAAATTTTTAAAAGTAAAAGAAGAAGAAAACCTTAATGATCATGGACTAAGTGGCAAGGTCATGGACTAGCTTTTATCTTCTGGAGAGAAAAGGGGAAAAGATGGCATTGGGAAGTGGGAGAAGACTTTGGGGAAGTCCAGTTGAAAAGAGAGAGAAGACAAGGAGAATTCAGATGATGAGCTTTGAACATGGGTCACAGTAGTGACCACTTCCTGTCATGCCACAAGAGGACCACCTGCACCTGATTTTAACCTTTTAGCTAAGTTCAGAAATTTCTTCTCACTGATTCATCCAGAGATGATCATACTCTCAGTATCTCACTAAAACTAATAAAATTCACAAAACTCTTACATAAGCAAAAATTTAGATATATTTGATCTTGAGTAGATAATACAAATTGAAAGTAAGTGGGTAGAAGAGATAAACCATGCAAGCAGTAAGCCTAAAAAGGATAGAAAGCTCTAACAATATCAGATAAAGCAGATTGCAAGGCAGAGTATTTCCATGATGATAAGGAGTCTATTCATCAGGAAGACATAAAATAATGAGCATGTACCTGATAACACAGCTGCAAAATAGAGAAAGCAAAAATGAGTAGAATTAAAGGGAGAAATAGACAAGTCCATAGTCACGGTAGGAAATTCGAACACCTTTTTCTCAGTAACTGACAGAGCTAGACAAAAGAATTAGTAAAGACATAGATGACTTGAACAACACTATTGACCACCTCGACCTAATTAATACTTTAAAACATTTCATACAAGATTTATAGAACACACATTCTTTTCTAAAATGGGAGATAACTCTGACCCCACAATTTGTCCCAGTTACATGAATGAATTATCCCCCACAACGTAGCAGAATGTTTCATTGTCAACCAAACCTCAGGTCTCTGCCTCCAAGTAGATTCAGTTTACCTTACATTTGTTGCAGTATTCCTGATTTTCAAGTAGTGGCTCTAGATGCCTTGGTACAACTTAAGTAATACTCTACTAGATCAAACCTCCAAGTTGTCTTTGAGGTTAAATTATTTTCAGACACTATATTCCCCCAGTTGACTTCTTCAGTCTAAATAGAAAATTCATTCTCCAGGGGCTCTCTCCAAATTGACGTAAAATATTCTGTTACCCGAGTCCTAGAAGACCTGGTTCTTGTCTCCTGCACCCTCCCAACCCCCACACAAATTCCTTAGCTCTGTGACTTTACACTGACATGCTCTTTAATTAAGCCTGACTCATTTTCCTTGTCTATAAGTCTTAGGACTGTAGTGAAATCCAACAGAAGGGTTTAATGAAACCTGCTGATGAACCATGAAGCTCTCTCCAAATATCATGGAGCGATTATTTTTGTACTAAAACCAGTGGGGATCTGTGCTCCTGAGAAAGGGAAACTAGGGCAGGAATCAAGCCTCGGTAAATAAAAATTATACAATAGGAGAATAAATGTTGAAGTGTTTATTCTGAGGCAAACCTATGAGAATCTTAGATTTCATATCTCAGTAAGGATTATAAAAAGTGTAATGGCCACGGTTTAAAGTTAGCAAAAGAAGGAGACAAGGGGAAAGCTTGGGCCTAAAAATAAGAATTGGCCATTGGAAATTTTGCCAGAGGATCTGTTGGATGTCATTGAGCTCACAGCAAGATGGGTGGATTTCAGCCAGGGAATGATGAATTCTAGACCTCGTTCTTCTGTGGAGTATCTGAGTAACCTTGCACTAGAAACTTCATTTCTCTAAGCCTGTTTCTCCATCTGAAAGTGGAGGGTAATGATACATGTCACCTACAACTGTCCTGAGTTTCGATTAATGTTTGTGAGTGCCTTGAGCAATTTGAAAGGACAAAGTCTGTCAGAATACGACGGATTATTTAGAAAAGTGAAAGCACATGATCAGGGAGGACTTGGGAGCATCTCCCTCTATGTAGCCTTTTCGTGAGATTCCTCTTTTTTTGTCTTATAAGGAAAGAAAATCAAGTTGGGAGATGACTAATCCCACAGGCCAATCTCTTCCCTTAACCTACTCTCGACTCTTCTTCTATAGGAGTGTGTTGGAATTCTGTCGTTCAGATTTCCTCATCAGCACAAATACATTCTTCCCTAGAAATATGATCATGAAAAATGAGGGCTGTGGTTTTTCAAGGAGCTGGCTGGGGGCCTAGCAGTCAGATGTTGTGTCCCTAGCTCTACCTTGGGCCCATGCAAATCACAGTGCTGTTCAACTTTCTTTCCTCAGATGTACAACTGGAATAAAAATGCACCTCTTTGTGAGGTCAAGCGAAAACTAATTAGCTGTGTTTTCTTGAAGTTTCTCTCCATTGGCATCTCAGCACTCTGCTGGCATTGATTGGAACAACACTTTCAGACATTACTTCTAGCCCATAACCATCAAATTCTTAATGGAAATGAATATGAAAGAATCTGGAAAGTTTACTAATCATCAAAGTTTTGGGATCCCGGTGACATTTCCTAAGCTTTCCATTTAGAAGAAGCACAAAGGAACTTTGCTAAATCTATTAGCCACTTGCAACTGTGTGTTATATTAAGAACACCAAAAAGAAATTTTTTATCTCTTTCTCTCTTTTCCTTCTTTTTTTTTGGGGGGGGGTGGTATTTCTCTCTGAATCTCCCTGGGTTTCACCCCTTCTCACTGTCTCTGTTTCCCTTTCTCATTTCTCTCAAATTTAGGTAACTTGTGAAAATGAAAGCTTAGTTAAAGGTTATCACAAAGTTAGCCAACTTGCAGCCTTGCTGGGAAATAAAACTCTTTTAAATACAACTGTCCTCAAACTCATTAGCATCCTCCTCCCCTTACCTCTTCGGCATTGGGTCACTAACAAGTTACAATGTTTTTCTTTTTCCTCTCCAGTCCCTGTTGTTTTGGGGTTTTGTTCTCTTCTTCCTCATTTCTGCGTTGCTTGCTTCATCTTAGAAGCATGGGTCACCCCTGCCGCCACCAATGCCATCACTCCCCGGCAGACAGAAAGGCTAAAATGTCAAAAGATGCCTTGGTTGCCTCTGACAAAAGTGCGGATCAGCTCTGAAAGGGAATAAATATGATAGGGGGCACAATAATAACAGTGTGCGCTTGTTAACTACAAAAATCCAGCAGGACTGGGGGCAGGGAGGGAGGGAACTCAGAGAATAGAAGCTGCCTGGGCAGGAGCCCCTGGGGGACAGAGCGGAGGGGGGTCCTCCAGCAGCAACCATCAATTCTATGGGCTGGTTTTGTTTTGTTTTGTGAGGTCTGAACTGAGGCTCAGCTGATGGGGCAGGGGGGCGGGTAGGGGGTGAATAAGGGATTTTACCCAAACCAGTGACTCTGAATGGAGGTCTTAGGCTCCGTGGAGGGGGCCTCAACAGTGGGAGCTTGAAAAGAGAGTCTTTGGGCTATTGGGAAAGGGGGGTTGGTGGGGATTGGGTGGGTGCTGGGGAAACATTTTGAGGTGGGAGGGTTAGGGGGAAGGAAGAGAATAGCACAATAATGGGAAAAAGGAGGCCAGCTTCTGAGCTCTCATTTCTGACAATGAGTCCCATGTGGTTCTCTTTATCTCAGCCATTCAGGAGTCAATAGAGGGAGCTTTTTTATTTTCAACTCTAAGTATACAGCCACCCCACCCCCAACACACACACACACACACACACACACACACACACACACACCCCTAAAAATGTGGGACACTGGGCAAGACTTTAGAAACATTTGAAAAGTTTTTTCCTTGGGTCAGACTTGCTAAATTTAACATCCACCTGCCAGAACTGTACATATGGAACATTCAGCTCACAGCCAGTGGCCCCAACTGCTCTGCCTGCCTTCTCCCACCATCTCACACTCAGCCTCGGCTCCCTCCATCCTCTGTGATACACCCTTCCTCTCCTCCTTTGGTGGATGTCTCCTTCCTTGCTCCTTTCAAGGACACGAGTCACATGATCACGGGTAAAGGAAACATCCACAATGGAGTGATGGTTATTTTCAAACCAAAGAAGCAAAAATAAAAGATTGGAGTAAACCTTAGCCTACACGGTAGACTGTTCTAGAAAGCAACAAGTAAAAAAAGTTGGTTTTGATGGTGGACTTCTCTGAAATGTCAAGTCCCAGTTAGACAAGTCCCTTTCAAGGTATTCCTAAGTCTATGACAAGGCAGCGCTCACCCCCAAATTCACTGGGATTGATAGAAAACAATTCATCTATTCTTCATATAATATTGTTATGTGTTCTCATGGAGTACTTGAGTCTGAATGGGTATAACAGTCTTAATCAGGAGTAGAAACTTTTAAAAATATGAATTCCAGGCCTCGTGTGTGTGTGTGTGTGTGTGTGTGTGTGTGTGTATTGGATTAGAGGACCATTAGTCAAATAACAGGCACTGGTCTAGTGCCAGGCAAATGGCCATTTGCTTGAGCCAGATCCATCAGACAAAGGGGGGACTCTCCACTACTGAGCAGTGTGTCTGAATGAAAGAAACAGGAAGGAGGGAACTACCATTTTCTTTACCAAGCAATAAAGATAAGGGAAGGAGGGAATGATTGGAAATGACAATAACATCAAGCAATAGCTTGGTACCACACACTTTTCCTACAACAATTGTTATCCCATTGGAGGGGGATATTCGACTCAGTTGTCTTAAACAATTTGCCCAAAGCCACCCAGCTAGTAAGTGGCAGAGCCAAAACTGACCCCCCAGGTTTGAGTGACCCAAACAGCATGTCCTGAAGTGGAGGGAAACTCCAGGAGTGGGGAGCACTGGGGAAGCACCTTCACCACAGCCCAAAGGAACGGTCCTGAGGGCTCCTCAGGCACTCAGGGCCTGTGCACTGGGGAGTGGCTTCCCGTAGCTGCCTTCTCATCAAGGACTCCTCCTCGACCATCCTTCACAATACTGCTCTGTGTATTTGAAAGGTGCTGAGAGAGTGGATCTTGAAATTTCTCATCACAAGGAGAAAAAAACCTCACTCTGTGAGGTCATAGGTGTTAACTAATCTTGCCGTGGTAATCATTTTGCAATATATACACATACCAAATCATTGTGTTGTATACTTAAGCATAAATACTGCTGTGTGCCAATTACATCTCAATAAACCTGGGAGGAGACCAATAAAAAGATTTTTTAAAAAGACTCCAGGGACGCCTGGGTGGCTCAGTTGGTTAAGCGACTGCCTTCGGCTCAGGTCATGATCCCGGAGACCCGGGATCGAGTCCCACATCGGGCTCCCTGCTCGGCGGGAGGCCTGCTTCTCCCTCTCTCATTCCCCCTGCTTGTGTTCCCTCTCTCGCTGTGTTTCT